>CAIGRF010294333.1:0-14608 GCA_903798235.1 Fraxinus ornus | reverse complement strand
GTGTGGGAAATTAAAAGAGTGCAGCCGACTTTGTGAAATAGAGAGAAAAACCGGTTCTTGGAGTGTATGTTTTGTCCATTGCTTTGTGCTTCCATTGGAGAAATCATCTATTCTCTTCTTCTTTCACTACCTTGCCTTTGTGGCTTTCTTTGTGGCTTTAATTTCCTACCATAGTCCTTTGTGGGCTGAGATTTATAAGCAACCGAGTTCGGGTTGTGGGAAAGTGTTGGTTTGGGATCGATTGGATTCGTTGTGGTGTCGATTGGTTGATTTACTGAGCCTGGAAATTGGATTAATCAAGGGGAATAATCTACAAATACCATGCATATGCCTCTCCATTAAAGCACATGATTGTGGTTTTTACCTTTTCCCTATTTAATAACTCGCGATACATGGTTAGATGTTGCTCCGCCTCAAACAGACACGGATCTAGATTTTTCTCATAGTATATGGATGTTTTGAGTCGGCCCTGTAAACAATTCCAAAGCATTTGAGAGGGCTGGACTCTCACTATTCTCAACTACTGGATGAGCGATTGATCCTAGAAAGTCATTTTATTATATTTATATTATCATTTTACGCCTTTGCTAACTAATTAAGTGGAACACTCTAGAATGTGGGATGACATGGCTGCTTCAATATTGATGTATTCTTGTAAATTGATTGCATATCACTAGGATCCCCATCTGTTATATTAAAACATTACGTATACTCAATAAGCCTTTATAAAATATTTGAATAGATACTATTATCAATTGTATTCTATACAACTCTTAGATCATTAAGAAGACAACATGGCTTCAACATTTCATTTGTTATTTTAATTACGTCTCTAAAATTTATCTTCTTGAGTGTACTCAACAAAAAAATAAAATATTTTAATTAAGTAGAATCCATCATTTAGAAATATATATTATTTCATAGTGACAATCATATCTCTAATGGAACAACTTTTAGTATACTTAACAAATTGACATTGATGAGGACTCTCATTTTTCACTGTAATGATGAAAGTCGAATTATCAACTTGACTTATACTTTGATGAGTGATTTATCATGCAAATGTCTCATCATAATTATTATTATTATTTTATAATATATCTATCAAGCAAAAAAATATACATATAATAATATGAACGCTTATGGACTTATACTATGTAATCTTCTTGAGCTAAAAGGAAAACTAATTAGTTGGTTCTTGGAGGACTTAACATTGAATCATGAAATGCTCCATCCCTATGATCTCCACCTCTACTTGCATCTTCAGTTAATCAAGCTGCAATATGTATCATATACTAATTGACACATAGATCTAAAAATATCCCATAGTAATAGCAATAATCTAGTAGGTCCAAAATTAATAAAGGGATTGTGACCCAAAATAACAAGAATTAAAACGAACCATTTAGTATATCTATATGGTCAATTCCATAATTATTCAATAAGTATATATTCATCACATAAATGCATTCCTATATAATATCTAATATTATATCAAATATATTTCAAAGTTCTAGCAATTAAATTCATCTAAATTAATTTAGATAAATGGATCGAAACAATTAAATTATTAATTAATCCTATTAATCAATTAATTAATTAGCGGATTTATTTAATTAAAAACAACTTTTAATTAAATATCAAATTAGAGTCCAACTTTAATTTCAAAATTTTTGGGGCAAATTAAATTAATATTTTAATTTAGGATAAACTCATGAACAAAATAAAATTCAATTTAGGGTCTAAAATCTAAAATTTTAGTGTAAAATAAATTTTAAAGATAATTTAATAAGTCGTGAATTTTAAATGGGTCAAAATCAAAATTCTGGTTAAAATTGAATTTGAGGTCAAGTTTTTTTGAAAATAAAATTTATATCATTTTTTTCAAAATTGCATTCAAAACCCTTTTGAAAAACGTATTCTGACCTAATTTTGTAAATATAAATAGGGCACCCCAGATTAACATCCCTCACTTTTAAGATCATAGCTTAACATCCTGAATTAAAATTACAGTCAAGGGCCTGTAATTTCATAAATTGCAATCGAGGCTCCGATTGATTCCAAACCATAAAACAAAAATTAGACAGCACCAGCCATGGACGACGACATCCTTGATGGTAAACGTGGTGCATTAATACTATCAAACAACGACGGTGAAAACAAATCGGGAAGGCGTGGCTTGCGGCAACTGCCGTTGGTGACAATGGCAACAAGCACGAATATGACAACACAGTCGCTTCTCAACGACAGCACGATAGCTACATGAGATCAGCTGTGTTGGACGTCGCTGCATAGCAACGTTCATTATATCTACAACAGCGACGCTCATCACCGTTGTCATTAGCAGCAATGAGCGGACAAACAAAGCATGTAGACCAAGCGAGCTTACGGAATTTGAGGAATTAACACTCAGAATAAGCTCTTTTGACCAATTAGCATGTTTGGTGGCTAGAAAAACCTATCCTTAACGGGATGGTACTGATTTTCATATAGGTGTTACCAAAAAATCAACTTCCTTTTCAAAATCAGATTTAGAACATGAATATCAATTTTCTTAAAAATTAGAAATAAAGAATCAACAACAATCAACCATTGATTGTTCCGAGATTCAAAAACAACTTATAACAAATACAAAATCGGTTCTAATACCGCAATTGGAATTTTACTTATACATGCACAATGAAATTTAAAAATAATTTCATTTCTCTTCAATGATCNAATCTAGATGGATTAATTAAAAATTAGAGGAAGTTTTAATTATCTTATTTTGATCAAATCGGGATAATAACATCATGATGTTTGCCTATGTGAATGACACCTAATGGGTCTCATAAAATTTGAGAATTGAAAAGAAATTCTTATTCTAATGCTTGTTGGATTTATATTAATTAACTGAATGTTTAAAATGTTTCAACATGGAAGTTAAATCGGGATTAAAATTATGCTTTTTGCAAATTCATCAAGCTCCTTTAAGAATCTTGATCACGAACAATCACGATATTTGTTTCTCTTTGTGAATCTTGATTTATCATCACATTTAGGAGTCACGATCTTTCCACACCTTTGTGAATCATAATATTTTTTCTCCACAACTGTACAATTGAATAGCCTCCAATGGTAATCCACACAAGAGAACAATGATGAGATATTATAAAGGTGTGTCAATCTTGATTATCGATTATATCTTTCATTCCACTTTTGAGTAAGTAATAGTTGAAACTCCTTTAGACTTACTTACTTACCTTTATCAAGAATTCCGATATCAACTTAACCGAAAAGGATTTCTATCTAAGAGTGATAAATCGTCTATTGATCATTTACAATCTTCGTATAATTCTTAATATATACCAATGATATCGTATTAGCTACTCTTGTTAGAGCAACATCTAACATCACCGAAGTATGACTATTCTCATATAAGATATTATACTGACCTTAAGTTGAAAAACCAATTCCACTACCAAACGTTAGTGATCAGCTAGTCTATCTGTAATAACAATATTCATGTCTCATTTTTACTTATGACTATGATCATATATAATTTATATCTCACAATCACAACTCTTTGTGATTAGCAAGTAATTAAGACGTGAATCTACGTACTCTATTTATTTAATTTATCAGAATAAAATTCAATCAAATAATATATCTACCAAAATAATGATGCATCAATCATTTTAAAAATGTTTACATCTAAAATGGATTGGATTTAGCATAAAATACTTATACTATGCAGACTAGGTGCCTTTACGTCAAGATGATACTATATCCACTCTTACTAAACCCATTGCGTGAAAGTTGGTTGAGAAATAATTCTCCGGCTTTAATTAACAAGATTAACGATTCTTGCCAATTCCACAACTCTAATTCTTTATCTCCAATATAATTGATCTACACTTGCATTAGGGGTGGTCATATTCTGAGATATTGTTATGAAAATCAGTTGTATTTTGTTCATGAAAATACCGCAAACGTACGATGTTGTTGACAAGTAATAGATTTCAATGAGTTGAGAGTATTGTTCCGCAGGGAAAAAAATTCAAGTTCAGTTCACTAATCTCGTATGAAATTCGAACTACATGACACAAAAGACAAGTTGATTTGATTTATGCTGAATTAATCTAAGAAAGCTGTAAAACTTTAATTTTTATGAAATTACGGACGATTGTATAAGATTTCGAATCCACCCATTGCTATCTAATTTTTCTTTGATAGGCAGTGTCATCAGATTAGCACTTGCTCTAGAATCAATTAGGAGAATTAAGTGATGCGAATTTTTCGCATTCTTTTGTTAAAGCTAACCTTTCATCTACTATCAACTTTCTCTTTTCGGTTAACATCTTCTTTGAGGGACAGGAAGTGTGTTTATTTATCAGAAACGATTGACTTATCCTGTGTACCGTCTAACTGCTCTTTTTTATTAACCTTTGCTCCATTTCTTCCTTGCTCATGGTAGGTATCTGATTCTCCTTGGTTCCTTTTTTCTTCACAATGATTTCTAGCAACTGAACTCCGCTTCTAGTTGTAATGTCCTAGACTTGTTACTCCATAAGCTACTTTGAAACCTTTGAGAAAATGGAATATGTGATAGATAAGCTCCGACAAGGGTAGCAAGCTTGATTGATGGTGCCTCAATAATTGCATAATTCACCGTCTCAACTGCTAATACCTGTTCTTGGGTTCTTTTCTATGTCACATAGTAAGGCACCCTATGTTCTGTTTGACAATGCAACAACTCTTTACCCCACCCGAGTTTCCAAATTTTTTATTGAAGTCTGCTAATTTTGAAAATTAGTGTCAATCCCAGTAATGAACTGAGCCACTAATTCTTCCAATGATTTGTTGCGGAAATCATTATTGGTATCCTTGACCTTGATTATTAGCCCATAAGAAGTTAGGATGATTGCTCCAACTTGGATTATAGGTATTGGAGTAAAGATTATTTTGCTGCCTCTGTGAGTTATGTGCATAACTGATCTCTTAAGTCTAATAAACATGCGTGATTGCCAAAGAACAAATTGAAGTTGTATGGTGTGCCTTGCACCCCTCGTAGACTAGTGCTTGTTGGTGTATCTTGCTCACATTCTAAGTGAGGTTGTCCAATTTCTTTATTAATATATCCAACTGGGTCAATGATTTAATCGTATCAATGTTGTGAATACCTGCTATTTTTCTCGAAATTTCCCTTTCAATTGGCCACATAGACTGATTTTTTGTATTCTTTAAAAAAGATCGAAGGCATTGTCTAAGGGTATATTCAAAATTGATCCTCTTGCTGAATTATCTACCATATTATGGTATTCAAGATCCAAGCCTGTATACAACATGTAGACCTTAACTCTTTCAAGAATGTCTTGATTGGGCATATTCTGAAGTTATCCTTGAATCTTTCCCATACTTTTGGATAGCTCTCAAGGTATTATTGCTTGAATGTATGTGCTTCATTTCTGATCCGATGAACTCAAGAAAGAGAAGAATCTCAATGTAAATTTCTGTACTGTGTCATTTCATAAAATGATGCTTCCCAGATGTAACGAGTGTTGCCATTTTCGTGCACTTTGCTTTAAAGTATGAGGGAATCGGTGCAGTCGAAAAGCATCAATTGACATGCCTTTTTGAATGATCACATCGCAAAGCATCGAGAAAGCTTGAATATGTTCACGATGTTTTTCGGTTAATTTTTCAGAGAACCTAATATCACGATGATTTTTCTTGCTTTCCTGTGTTCTCTTCTTCGTTGTCTAAATGTTCTTTCAATCTCAGGATCTAATGGTATGAGCTCAATTTCTTCAAAATCTTGCATACACCACCAAAATCGAACAAGAGATATTAGGTTTGCAAATAATAGCCTAAAACGAAATAAAAGAAAAATTCGAATACTATGCACTTGTTTGGCCCCCATTAAACTTTTAATACTTTTTTCCTTCTCTTCTTTTTAATCACACTTTTTCAATAAAATAATATTACATGTAAACAAAAACTTTTCCTTATTCTTTAACAACATATTTTTCCAAATATTATTTTTCCAAAATATATTATTTCCAGAATCTCATTATAATGGGGGCTAAACAATGACTATACAAGCTATTAAACATAAATTAAAAACTTTATTACCTAACAACAATGTCAAAAACTTGTTCGTGAAAATCTTGCAAGCATACGAGATCGTTGAAAAGTAATAGATTTCAGATAGTCGAGAGTAACGTTCTATAGGGAATAAATTCATCTTAAGTTTATTATCAAATTATGGACGATTGTATTAGATTTCGAATTCATCTATTGTTATCTATTTCAATTCATGATTTGTAATCTAATTATTCGTGCATTCTTGATAATCGATAAAACTAATGTATTTAACTTTATTTTCCAAGACAAATTATTTCTATTCATCAACACAAATCTACCTACCCAAATTAGAATGAATAGAATGCATTAAAATTTCGATTATCTATTGAAATGCACACGTGATAAATAGTATTCGTAACGTCTATTCCTCATATGTTAATTTTGCCGCGTTCTAAATTTATTGTGAGTATTCCAACACTACAACAAGCAACTAATTATCTAATTTATGATCAAATAATTAAATAATACAATAGGTATAAAAAATTAATCAAGAAACATAATATATACTAAACTACAAGTCTTGAATTAAAAATAAATAAATAATAGGGTTCATCTTCATCCAATATATGAGAAACATAATATATACTTTTTTTTTATCGTTGTTTCCTTATCTAAATATATGAGAAATCCTGATTGGTGTGACATGTGAGTGAAATCGAGTAAATTTATGGTAATATTGATTGAAATACTTCATTTAACGCAAAATAAGTTTGTTTTGATTAACAACTGAATTACATTTGTCATCATAAGAATACTTCTTTTGAACAAAATCACATGAAATTGCATTAATTAAGACTTAACAAATAGAGTAAACAAAGCACGGAACTCTTTTTTTATTTTATTTTTTAATGAAATTTTATATATTTTAACTTTACATATATAGTGAACTGACATTAAATTAAAAATATAAGCCTAATGAGCAGAGCAAAAGAAGAGAAAATATTACAATAAGAATTGAATTACTCCCTCTGATATGATCAGGACAGGCAATCACTTGGTCGGGTCATACGAGTCAAGAGTTCAAGCAATGGAGTTCAGATGAGTGAAGTTGAGACCAACTAAGGTTCAAGTTTCGTGAAGTGCTCGGGAGTCGAAACGAATTAGATTCAAGGTTTGAAAGATATTTGGAAAGAAAACGAGTATGGTGGATTAAAATGGGCAACTCTCAGCTTGGGCGTCGAATTTTTGCCCATGAGTACAATTCGAAATTTTCACGAAATTCTGCACAAGGCTACTCGGGCGCATGGTACTTTTAGGCTTGTGGTCGCACAGAACATACCGATAATAAGTTGGAGGAAAATCGTATAACCATGCGGCCGCATGTACAAAAAGAGGCCGAAAATTTTCAATTTTTTAGAGATTTCTAGTTTGCCTAAAAAACAATCTTTTGATATCATTTGTAATATTTAGAGTTAATTTATGTTTAAACTACATTAGATAAATATTATTCCTAACATCTAAAGCACATATGTAAGTCTCCAAACACTACGACAAGCAACTAATTATCTAATTGATAATCAAGCAATTAAATAATGCAATAAATATGCAAAACTAATCAAGAAACAAAAGAAGAAATAAACTACTAGTCTCTAATTAAAATACATAAACAATATGGTTCTTCTTCATCCAATACAAAAAGGATCCAACCTAGCATAATTTTATGTAAATTACAAATAAAATAATAGAAAAATATCACATGGATCATGAAAAAAATACAAAAAATCTTGATTTTCAATTCCAATGTTGAACTCTTCAAAATCTTGGTATAATTAGCTTCAATTCCTTGTTAGGGTTCTCTCAGCGTGCATAAGCCATTCCCCTTACCATGTATGCCCCATCTGAACTTCCAGGTTAGTTGTATTTTGGTCCTCGTTTTTGTATAAAATGATTCATGAGTCCCTTTTTTATATAATTTTAATCCTTTAACTACCATTCTCCTCCAATTGAGTCCAAGCATTTCCCAATCGTTGAACTCAAGTCCGAATTAATTATTCGAAGTTTACAATTTAGTTCTGAACTTTGTATTTCTTCCTTTCTCTCATGTTTTCGGTCCTTCAGTTTGATTCAACCAAGTTATGTCGACTTTTACGTAACAAACAAAATTAAAACATAATTAAGCTATAATTCATCGAACTTAACAAAAAATATAACTAGTCCAAATAAGTGTATAAATACACTTATCATATTCATTGCAGGATTGGGCGGAGACCTAAAACAACAAGATCCTAATTTAATTATGCATACAATTGCTAAAGCAGTTGGAAACTTGTTCTATGACTGAAGTCCGTTCAAGAAGGTCCGTTGTCTTTATCCTTGTGACGATACTTGTCGCGACAAGATTTTTTATCCAAAGAACCCATCAGAATTGATTTGCTAATCACTAGGACAAAAAAAATCATTCTTTGGAATTATTGACAAAGAAATTGAGAATGCTACAAGGAGAAATAAAATTCAACTATTAAAGGAATAGAAGAAAAAAGAAGAATCCAAAATTTATTAATGCTATATGACAAAGGAAAAACACCAATGCAAAAACTGTGATTGATGATTTTATTCTTATAACGTATTATAAATATAATATATTAATATATTTTTAATTGCCTTTGATAATATCCAAAACATAGACGCATTTATATTCGCCTAAAACTTTTCACTTAAGAGTACATTCTGTTTCTTAAAGAAGAATATCACTATTTAAACTTTATAATTTTGTGATGAGTTATGATAATACATGGTATATAATGTACTTATTTTCATATATAACAATATTTTGTGATAATTCTGCAAAAAGTAAAATTTTAAATGTTAAGATTTATGATTATGAAATATTAGCAATTTGGGTCAATAGCCTCATCTTTTTTTACTACACGTACTTTTATAAGTAGTTCAAAGTTCCACGTCAATGGGTGCCTCAATCACAAACACATGCTCTTAATGGAGCCTCTACACCTGGTACATCATCTATAGCGTCGTGTACTTGCTCAACACAATGTACACGATTATTTTTACATTCATCTAAGCAATAGTCGTATTCAGACATATCTCCCATGCATTCATAGTTGCAAAATCTCAAACAATCTTTTGGTCTGCAGTTGGAGCCCATAGGGGCCATAGCTAAACCAGAATCTAGCCATATTGCCATCATCAATATCAGCCCAATCAAAATATTCCTCTCGGTGTGCATGTTTCTCTTGTCTGAATTTTTAGTTGCCATATGCTCCTGATGCATTTAGTTCTTAAATAGATTAATATATATAAGAATCACCATGAGCATGTAAATCATATATGTAAAGACATGTTATAAATGCAAGTATTTATTTTTACGTTTTAGTTTCATTTTGATATTAGGACATATGGTAACTTACAAAAAAGTCGTATTAATTGACTTCTTGAATGTATGCATAACTGAACTTCAGTGTGTCAAATGCAATTTTGCAGACAAGGGGCAATAAGAAATAATCATTAAATTAGAATCTTGTTGTTTTAGGTCTCGGCCCAATCTTGCAATGAATATGATAAGTGTGTTTTATACACTTATTTGGAACATTAAATTAGGATATTTGTTGTTAAATATGATGATTTAAGCTTAAATTATGTTTTTATTTTTTTTTTTTCGAAATATATTAGTTTAATTGTACCGAATGTTCGAAAAATAAAATGAGAGAAACTAAATTGCAAACTTCAAATAATTAATTCGGACTTGATTTCAACGATTGGAAAAATGCCGGAACTCAATTGGAGGAAAATGGTTTGAAGCTAATTATACCAAGATTTTGAAGAATTCAATATTGGAATTGAAGATCGAGATTTTTTGTATTTGTTTCATGATCCATGTGATACTTTCTATTTTATTTGTAATTTATATAAAATTATGCTAGGTTAGATCTCTTTGGGTATTCTATTGGAATTTTTATGTATTTTAATTCAAGACTAGTAGTTTATTTATTCTTGTGTTTCTTGATTAATTTTGCGTACCCATTGCATTATTTAATTACTTGATTATCAATTAGATAATTAGCTTCTTGTTATAGTGTTGGAAGACTCACAATAAGTTTAAAACACGGCAAAATTAACATATGTGCAATAGATATTAGGAATAATAATTCTCACATATACAATTATATAGTTAATCTAAAACTAAATGCATTTTATTCATTCGAATTCGGGCTAAGAATAGATCTCAAGACTAGAGTAGATTTAATTTGTCTCAGAAAAGAGAGTTAAATATATTAGTCTTTTCGATTCTCAAGAACGTATGAATATGACTAGATTACAAATCATGAATTGAAATAAATAGCAACAAGTGGATTCAAAATCCAATAAATCATCCATAATTTGATGAAAACCAAATTTTTAGAGCTCTCTTAGATTAATTTAGCATAAATCAAATCAAACTCTCTTTTGGGTATAATTCAAATTTCATATGAAACTAGTAAACTAGAATTGAATTTATTCAATGTGGGACAATACTCTCAGCTCATTGCATTCTATTACTTGTCAATAATCTCGTACACTTGCGAAATTTTCTAGAACAAGATCTCAGAAGACAACCCCTAATGCAATTGTGGATCAACTATATTAGAGATAAAGAATCTGAGTTGTGAAATTTGCAAGAATTAAGCTTGTTATTTAAAACCAGAGAATAATTCCTCAACCAAGTTTCACGCATTGGGCTTAGCAAGAATTGATATAGTATCATCTCGGTGTAAAGGCACCTAGTCCACATAGTGTAAGTGTTGTGCTCTAGCTCCAATCGATTTTGGATGTAAATAATTTTGTGCCAGCCAAATAAAAATAATCAAGAAATATGTTTTCCTTTTTATTAGACGCAAACAAATTTAGAGGCAATGATACCAAAGATTCAGACAACTTGACAAAATCGCCCTTTCATAAATGTTTTCTTAAATTTAGTGCAGCGTTGAATTCATACAATCAAGAAATTTTATTTTTATCGCGTTTCATTCTTCTTTTTGCCTTTGTTGTAGAGCAGACGTGACTTGTACCCCATTCTGGTGGTATATTGGAGCTAAGAAAGCAACTTTCTTGGAACTTTAGAGAACAAGTTAATATATGCATATTTTTGAGGATTATTGAGTAATAATAGAGTGAAGATTTTGACAATAACTCGTTATGTGTTCATAATTTATATTCCCTCCGTTCCATAATGATAGAGTAATGTTATTAATAGCGAGAATTATCAGTAATCGCTCTACGTGCCCTACACATGGCAGCTTTATCATTTGATGTATGAGAGAATAAAAAACTATCACATTAATGTATCAATTAACAAACTATCATGTGTATATCACGTAGGATAACTACCAATAGTCTTCATTATGAATAGCATTATTCATAAAAATACTTTTATTAATCGTACATAGATACAATTTATTAAAAATATTGTTACTCAAAAATTTTATATATAAAGAGTCATAGAAACAAAGTGACCTACATAATGACTTCTTTTGCTACATTTGATAGGCGTTTGATTAGATAGACTAATTGTATCCTAATAATTATTTCGTCAGTTGTTTGTGCTGATTTTATTTAATTAAATTTGCTTGTTTACTTAAAAAAAAATGATCACAAAATATGAATTTTATTCTTCAGAAAAAGAAGTAAATTTAAATTTTATTTGATAAAGAATGAAAGGAAAATTTTGTTAATTTCTTTCTTTATTGCACAGGTTTTATTCCTCTATGCAATTTAGAGTTGTACCTTATTCCTTGAAGGAGAATTAATATTAATTTTTTTAGATTATTTCCATACGGGGCTATACCTTTTACAGGCTATAAGGTGGATACATGAGTAATAGAATCAAGTAGAAGGAGAACGTTAAACATAATATATTAGAAAGAGTAAAAACTGAAAACAACGTGTGTCTAGCCAGCCTAATTTTACGGCTTCAAATAATATATTGTTCTCAGCAAACTCAGGTGGTGATCAAATAGTCGAGTTGGGACAAGTTTTGTCACAGGGATAAGGACAGTCAATCTCTTGAAATTGACTTCGGTCGAAAAACCAATCTCCAATTGCTTCTGCGATTGTCTGTATAAAAATAATTATTTTGGTGATTCATTTTTGCTCAAAGGGACAATATGAAAGCACTATTAAAAAAATGTAGTCGTGAAATTCGTAAGAAACATTGACCTTGTTATTTAAGACCGGCGAGTGGGTCCCAAACCAAGTTTCTCCTTCAGTTTGGCAGTGTGTATAGCAGGAATTTATGTAGTATCCTCTTGATGTAGGGACACCAATTCCAGTCAATGCATTTATAAAATCCAACCTGAAGCCTAAAAACCACATTAAATAGAAAAACTTCAGTTCAATTGAAAGAAAAACCCCGGATTAAATATTTAGATAAAACAATTTATAGTACCTTGAATCGTTTGGAGCTGACTGAGGGGGCAATTGCTAAAACTAGTCTTGCAATTGCTCCAAGTACCATTTGTATCCGAAACATTAGGAACCAAAATGTTATTTATCTGGAAAAATTGACGATGTCCAAAGAATCGAAACCACAAAATCGGATGAATGACAGCAATATAGAAAAAGATCATATAACAAGAAAATATGCTCATGTCATTGAAATCGGATACACACTAACCTGCCATGAATCGTAGGCAGCATTTGTAATGAAAAGTGGCGTCCGGATTTGTTGTGCGATGTTTTGAGGGAAAAAACACTAAACATTATGAGTGATATCAGCATGAGATGAGTTATGTCACAGTGTAAAATATTCAATCTAGTAAAGAAAATTGCTCTTACCAATCCGGGTTTTCCTCGTGATGTACACGATGAGGGCAAGTTCTTCGCCGCTCCCTACATCCAATTCAATGACGAAAATGCAATCAGAAGATGATCAAACTTCTATTCAATAAGTATATAAACTATTGTTTACAGAAGAAAATTCGTACATGTGTAGTGACCACGTCGTTGTAGTAATCCTCGATATATGATGCTCCAAAAACATCTTTCCTGTAACAGAGGATAAAAGACGTTAGCTTTAGTTTAAATAGATGACCATAATTCTTCTAGACATTAAATCTTGTCTTGATACAATGCCCTGCATGAAAGCTTACACATTTATAAAATAACCAGCATCTGAAATGCACTTTACTTTAGCGCCCTCGGGAATGAGAGCTCTAAATTTATCACAATGCAAAATAGATGTCAACCCACCAGCTGAACATCCACTCAGAACAGCCTGCTAAGAATACTACATGTTACTGGTGTTTGATTCAATAAAAAATGGAGGAATATCCATATGAAAAAAATCATACATTTTCAGCATTCTTCATTCCTTTCTCTAGCAGCTCCTCCATCATAGAAAGAAAAATCCTTGCTCCCCTGAAGTAAAGTTTGGTAGCCTAATCAAAGTTGACAAAAAATTATTAGAATAAGAAAGCCATCCACTATAGTTTCACAAAATGGCATTAAAATATATATACCTATTCTCTGCTAAATAGAAAAAAATGAGAAGAATAATCTATTGTGATGACTTACAGGATCCACTGCTTCTACATCCCCAGTAAATGACGCACCATCACAATATCTAATCTTGATTTTATTCCAATTATGGAAATCTGGATATATTCATGAGATAATAATAATAATTAAAGACTACACTAAAGAAGATTAAAAATCCGAATATAAATAAAAATCCAAGTCAATCAAAAAATAAAAGTGTACCGGGGTTAAATTGTGGCTCATTGCTCAAAATCCCAGAGAAATTAATCTGTTTAGCCATGTGCTTGGACGAACCTTTATATAGGTTCTTATGGGCTAGGCAAGTTGTTATATTATGGCACCACCCTCCTCCCTGATCATCGAAGACACACATTTTACATTCTCCTCAACAAAAATCAGGGAACTTAATTAATTTGTATTTTAATATAATATAAGCATTGTGCAGTTAAAAAAATACTCAATAGCTTATGGCAAGAGGACTAACCTCAATATGAACCAACCAACTATTAATTCCCGTGCCAGATCCTCTATCAAAATGGTAAACTGGTGGAGTTCCATCTAAACAAACTGCAAATACAAAGACAGAAGAATATATAGGTAACCATATTTTTTCAGAAATATATAAAAAATTAATACTAATTTTCTACATCGTGGCATTAATGTTTTACCAGCTCCTTTTGCAACAGCATTGGGAAGATAAGTCTTATCAACCAAAATAGCTTTGGTCCTCAATGAAATCAGCAAGAAAAAAAGAATTTGCAACATCATTCTGTACATAATATCAACAAAAAGCTTTAGAAATTACTTCTGAAAACAGAATAATCAAACAGCCAATTCCTCCATAGTGAACAGACTTATAAGATTAAAATATTTTCTTGTTACAATACAAACATAGTGCAAAACATTAAAATTTATAGAGCACACACAAAACAGACTTATAAGATTTTCAAATAAAGTGCATGTAATTAAAACGTTGTGAATATAAAATTACGACTTAAAAGGTAATACAAGT
>CAIGRF010294331.1:34980-52292 GCA_903798235.1 Fraxinus ornus | reverse complement strand
GTCCAAATAGTTTCAAAAATATAAAATCAAATATGTGAAATTAATGAATTCTCACGACTTGATTTACATACTCTACTTTTTACATCAATCACATTTTCTACGAAAATGAAAATCCTTGTAACAATATAAACAAGTTCAAACCAAATATTTACACAAACAAATGCTTGCATCAAATTGTATAATCAGTTCTAACACTTGAATGCCTCCCTACTAGAAAATGCTGCTTGGGCAGTAAAGAAGAGACGTGAAAAGTTCGTCAATTACCCTTTTCCCCGTCTAGTGTACCAAACATGCATCAATTCTGGGTTCTGGCCATCACTTGCAAAATTGCAAACCAAATTTACTTCACAGAGAAATTGCAGCGAATTATCTCATAGTAAAAATTTCATTATTCACACAACAAAACATATAACATCACCAAGTTTGTCTCCATAAACTAGGCAATCCCCAAACCAAGTGCAAAATAGGAATATATATGATTTTATAGTGAATACAAAAATAAAAACCCACCTTTCACAGCATATTTCACACATGTACAGGATACACAAAGAATGAATGACCAAAATTAACACCCAATACTAAGACTACATAAAAAACCAAGCCATCTGATCATTCGGTAGCATCTATTGGAGCCCCAGTCCTGGCCTGTGATATTCGGTTTGCATAAATAGTCACCAACCGTAATTGTGTGCTGTTTAGTCCCTCCAAGTACGGTAAAAATGATTTCCCAAGCATGATATAGATGTCAACCAGACAGAAAACGACAGTCTGCAACCAAGGGAAATGAATATCAAACTCAAACTCAATAGGACTTATAATGGTAAGCACAGAGTTCCAGTTTGCAACCCCGAGGGAAGAAGATATTAGCATTTTGAAAAAGTTGCAAATTGGTAAAGAAACATTCAAGTAACCCTGTACCCGAAACAGATCTTTGAAAGTACAAAAACTATTACCTTTCGAACATCTGCACTCTGGTTCCCAAATGCATCAAAAAGAGCAGGCAAAAATGATGGTAATTGACCCATCAGTTCTTCACGCGAGAGCCTACCCACAAGCTGTAGAAAGGAAAAACGTATCATCACGATCCACAACCAATGTTTACAAAAAGTATTTTGGTTAAAATATACAGCTAGCAAAATAATTTTAAAATGTTATAAATTTGTTAAGAATAAGAACGATGACAGTGAAGTCACAGTGATGACCACGGACTATAATGAAAAGGAAACTTGAGATTAACAGAAAAAATGATATTATTAGTCTGAAAGAGCCCAACTTGACTTTCCCTAGTACAACAGTGGGATACAATTTGTGACTTCAGTACACTCTACAAGTAGATGAAGCTATGGTTTAAGTACTTAAAATCAGCATATCCTCCAGTTTTATTAAAAATAAAACGGAAAAGGGGGAAAAGGAAAAAAGTCATCCAACTTCGTGCTACAAAATTGCAGTATCACAAATCTACAAGTACAACAACACAAAAAGGGAACATTCCCAACCAGAAAAGAGGAGAAGAAACAGTATGCAGCAACTGTGTCATCTCGCAAGAGAAATAAAATTTCCAAAAGTGGTACCTTTGTCAAACAGTTTATACAAGTGACAAGAGTTCTCTCATCTTCAGTAACCAACAAAGGAACAATAACCTGCAATGCACGAAGTAAGGTATATGACCAGACCATTGAAAACAGAACATAAAAAATCGGCTTAAGGGGTCTTACAAGTAAATCATACAAAGTAGTACTTACACTTAAACATCTGAATAGATCATATTGCGACAACACTATAGTTAAGCAATGCTCTGCTACACCTGATACCTGAATTAGAAAGTTAATACCTAAGTATGGATTAAAACACCAAATAAGAACTGAGATAGTTTCAGTAGAGAAAGTTTACTTTTGGAACACCCTCTTTTGTCACGTGAAGCAGCTTTTCAATCACTATCTCAACAGAATCCTCCAAGGCATCTTTCTGCCAATAGTACAGAGAAGACATAAGGATGGAAAGGGGGAAGACACTTGTTAAACTCTGGTCTACAACCATGAGAATATAGACAACATACCTGATTTTTCAGCATCTCAACGATTAATGACAAAGTCAGTTCCCTGATTGATGAATCAGAGTCATCCAACACTTCAAGTACAGCTGTCAAGATCTGGTTGAAGTACTGCAATATACAAAAAGAATTATGAACAGGATGTATTTGGTCTTTGCTCATCGTATACGCTACGAAATTGAACAGGAAACAATATAATTTCAGCACTAGAAAGGAAGGTGATATTGCTTCTGTTTCGAGGAGTCTATCACCAAGGGAGAATAAGAGTGTGTTTGGTGCACATTAAAATGAGATAATGCATTTTTTTGAAGTGATGTAATGAGAAATATGTGGTTGAAAAAGAAGGAAAAGTTATTGATGTGATGGAAAATATTATTCTGTTGAAGAATGTGTGGTTGAAAATGAGTAGAAGAATGAGAATGAAAAAAATAATGTGGAACAAACAGGGGCTAAATACATAGGGAATAAAAGTGCCAGCATTTAAGTTTCACAAAACTGGTGCAATTTAAATTATAAGAGAAGACCCCAAGCATTTTTTATAATTATTAAGCCCCTGTTTGACACCCATTTTTAATCTCATTCTCATTTTTCTACAGTACTCATTTTTAACCACACATTCTCCAAATAAAATAATATTACACATAAACCCAAAAATTCTTCTTACTTTTTAACCACACATTCTTTACATCAATTACTATTCAAAAACTCATTCTTCAAAAGAATGGGTGTCAAACACCCACTAAATTTCCACGGAGTAAACTATGCACTATTTAGCCCCTATTTGATTACAATTATTTTGAGAAAATGGAGTTTTGAATAGTGATTTTTTTTTTTGAGAATGTGTGGTTAAAAAGTAGGGAAAAGTTTTTGGTTTACATGCAAAATATTTTATTGAGTAAATGTGTCATTGAAAGTAAGTATGAGAATTAAAGACTTGGAATAATGATTGTCAAACTGGGCTTAATACAATATCATTAGTTCTAACAATTAACAACAGCAATTATAGTGGACAAGTTATCATTTTGCTGAAATCCTAACACGTAAAAAAATGATCAAATGTTCTAGTTAATTTCTCTTGTGCCATATATATTGCTATTGTCCAAGGCACCATCATCACACACTCAATAACACATTCTTTCCTCAAATTCTAGACTAAAACATAGGGATGGGCAAAATTCCCGAACCGAGCGGAACCAAATCGAGCGGTTTTTCATAAGTTAATCCCTGTTTAGTACACTTTAAAATTTTCATTTTCATTTTTCTACTCTTTTCAACCACACATTTTACATCAATCTATAATTCCAAAATACATTATTTCAAAATAATGTGGCTCAAACAAACCCTTAATTTGAATCGAGAACCAATGGGTTTGGTTCGGTTTTCGATTTAGACCAAGAACCGAATCTAAATAATTTTTTTTTAATTTTTTATATTGAATTAATTAAATTTTTTTAATTTTTTTTAAACAAATTAGCAAATTAACTAATTTAGTGATTAATGCTCCAACTTCCGAGCCCAGTCCATGCCTTGCTAGCCCAGCCTAACCTAATTTCTAAATTCAATTCTTTATTTTAATTTTTTGGCTCAATTATTAATTTCATTGTTAGCCCAAGATCTATGTCTTTTTAAGTTTTTATTCTTCTCTTTCCAATTTCATAGTTTCATTCGGTAAGCACATGTCCACTAATCCCAAATCATTTGATAAATTGAAAATCTACATCTACATGCCCAAATTGAAGCCGCCGACTGTCGAATCCAACTTCCCCTCTCCAACTGCCCCATCGAATCTACGAACAAACATGTCATTAGGTATATTTATGTAGTGTTGTTGTAAATATTAAAAAAATTATTTATGGTACGGAATCGAATGGAACCGAACCCGAACGATTCCATTTATTAAATACTCGAAAATTTTGGTTCGATTCGGTTCTCTTCAGAGCCGAACCGAATCGTATCGGAACATGTCTAGCCCTAAACATATGTCAGAGTTCAGCACTATTATCTCAAACACTATCTATGCACCATATCATTGATTGATTCTATCCCCTCACAAAATGTTCTTTATTACAGAGTATACAGTCATTAATTTCACATCAAGGAAATGTTGAGCACGAAGAGAAATAAACTGTGGACTAAAAAACATAGTACAACGCGAAATTCTAAGCATAAACATTGTTACAATTTGACTGTCTGGCCTACTAAAATCATCTTTGTACAATTTTCTAACTAGACAAAAAAAAAAAATTGTTAGCTAAATAGTCAGAGTTGTATTTAATCAGATAGTAACAGGAGTTGACAAGAACACATTCTAAACTGTAAAAGTTGAGTATAATTTCTGCAGTTTTGCAGTTTAGAATCTGTTCTGACATGTGGTTCCTTATAATTCCATTAACGAACGGATAAAAAAAATAGAAATAAAAATAAAAAAATTTGAGAACCAAACATACCTTGCTCCAAATAGATTTATCATTAGACACTGAAGCCTCAACTAGCTGCTGAAGTGCATCATGCTTATTTGCAGGGCTTTCACCATTCCCATTGCAAATCTACCCAAAAATAGGAAAGGGAAAATGGCAGAGAAAGAGTAAAGCATACTTAAATTGTTCTTCAAACTCATAAAATTAAGAAATGAAACTTAGGTGTAGAAATGATAAGGTGAGTAGAATGGCACTTTGAAAATGAGATCATTTAAACAATGAACATAGAGCACAAAACTCACCAAATGAAGAATCTGCGGAATGCTTAGCCCTTCTTCTGGTTCAAAGTTTATGTTCAAAGCAGAAAGTTTGGAATGATTAGGTGCCAGTTCAGATGAAAGTTCATTCTCAACCCCAAAGTCTGCAATGGTCTGTTGATGATCAGCTCCAACAAATTCATTTATGTCCAAATGTGGTGTTGGTGAAACCTCAGCATTTGCAGGGCTATCCATACTTTCTAACCCACTTGCCCAAAATCCAATCTTATCAGTGATGACATTACTTGCGTATTTCAGATTCTTAGAATCAGATGTACGTATATCAGGGTTAGAACTGGTCTCTAGGTTAGGATTCAAGTGCTGCTGAGCTTCATCAGATTTTAAGTGACCAATAGAGCCAATAATATGGGATGCATCTTTAAGAGAACTCCACTTCCTACCACCATCACTATCAACAGAACCAGTAAGATTAGTCCACTTCCTACCACCATCACCATCAACAGAACCAGCAGAATACCTTCCAAATAACTGGCTCTTCTTTGATGCTCCAATATAACCCTCCTCAGAAAATGTTCCAACCACATCAAGCGTATCATATGACGACTTACCACGTTTCTCTTTCTTGTTCTGCAGAAAGTTCATCAGGTCTACTTCAATACGGGGAGTATATTGCTTGAGGGCTCGTCTCAATGAATTTTGTTCTTCAACAGATAAGCTAAGAATAAAGTTCAATACAGCTATTGAGTCAAAATGGGTATAAACAGATATTATACACGTTATGGCAGCTTCCTTTAGTTTTGTATTTTTATCATGGACCATTGGTGTCAACTTGGCAAGCCATAACTTCAAGATACCACTGTTAGCACACCCTTCAGAATTTGATGCATGCTTGTTAAATGAACCAATTGCAAACTCAATAACTGCTAATTTTGCCTTAGGAGAACGCTGTTCATCCAATGATCGGAGCAAAGCAGGTAGAAGAGAATCTGTACCATATGTTTTGCTAACAATATCCAATGTAGTCGAGCAAGGTTGCCTTACTAATTCCTTGGGATCAATTAACCGAGAGAATACATGGGGCATGATCCTCTCAATGTAACTTTCAAAGGGCTTTCTGCATGCTGGGATTAGCTCGGCAAGAGTTGAAAGAGCCGCTTGTGCAACTTTATGATGGGGATCATCCAAATGCTGAAAAAACAATTTCATGACCTTCTCAAAACTCTGTATAATTTCTTGAACACCTCTCGGGCCTTGCTGAAGCATAGACCGCACATAATTAAACGCAGCAACACGGGCACTCCAATCTGAACTAGAATTGAGCCCCTCACTCAGTGCATCATTAAGAGAAGCTGGTACATCTTCATAACTTGATACGTCTCCCAGTGAGAACTGACTGTCATCAAAGCTCCTTCTCCTGCTTGCAGACATTCGCCCAGCGGCATTCTTTCTTAGCAGTGGTCGTTGAAAATTTGGTATGCCATTCTGGGAATCCCTGTAATTAGCATCTTTATAAGGTGTGTCAAAGTATTGCCTATCAACATGGGAGTTCATATATCGCCTTGCCTCCCTAACATCAGCATTTCCTTCAATCAAACCTCTTTCCTGTAGCTTTTCAGAAGCTCTCTTGGTTGAGTAGGAAGAATGTGCTGATAGAGGTTGGCTCCCAACATTACCATGAGATGATAATTTACCTAAATCTTTAGATGTCTGAATCTGAGTGATGATGTCAGACAAAATCAAGCCTCTATTGCGATTATCATCTTTAGATATTCCAGACATAGGATCCACTACTAAAGAATTAGTAAGTGCGTTCGAGGCTGGAACAGCGAGAGGAAATGGTGGATCACGGGATGATGGTGGCTCAACTCCTGCACTAGGGTCAATAAGAAAAGTTAATCGTTCACCAAAGACTCGAGATGAAAAGTTTCAGCCAGTTTGAAGACAATATCTCAAAAATGGAATCTAACAATTACTATGAAAGCTGAGGAAGAGCAACCGTTATGGAAGAATATATCAGAAAAGGAAATAAATACCCAGGTCCAAACTGGAGGATCGGCTTTTGTCAGATATGTCCAAACCTCTCAGCATACTTTCTATAGCAGTGACCTTTTGTTTGCTTGCATGCAACACACTTTCCAGACTACGCTCCGTGGGTTTACCTACCGACTTTGATAAAAGTAGTCCAGCGGAAAGAGATGTCCCTGACGATAAACTTGCACTTCTGTCCATTGCAACTATAGCAGAAGTCCCATAACCTGATATATTTGAAGGTGCAGACTTTTGAGGTGCAAGCGATGTTTGTGAATTCCTCTCACGAAGAGAAGGAGAAGCATGTCTTCTATGCATACCTCCATCCTCATCGTTTATTACCTGTGTAAATATTGCCACCTTAGTTCAAAGTTTCAACAGTTATTGAGGGGCACAACGAAAGCCTGAGATAGGAAAGCATGTACCCTTTGAACAACAAGATCAAAGGACAAAAACAAGCGTCGAGAACGCTCAGGCCAGGTCTTTGCGAACATCCTATAACAAGTCCTTGCAGAAGATCGTACCTGTTGAGCTGGATGGGTCAAGTGATGGACACTGCTACTTATTAAAGGGAAAGAAAGAAACTACAAAATGTGTATATTCAATGAAAAGACAAAAATCTGGCCCATTATCTTCTTTACGAATTGGAAAATTGTTATATACAAAGTCAACTGCTACCCCTGAAAAACAAAGAGGATTCCATGTATAAACAATATGTACCTCGCTCATTGCATCTGCAACACAACATCTAATAAGGTCTTCATAAAGGTCAGCAGATCGCTGTATTTCAGGAGCATCAGCCCAATACTCAAGTATCAGAAGTGCGTACTCACAACACCTGATGCGGGAAAAAGGAAAGTAAAATATGTTAATTAAAAGAGTGTATAGCCTGTAGGCCTGGTTACTTGTATGCAAAAGGAGTCACCTTGCACGAAGTACAGCACCACGGTCATTCTTCGCACTGTCAACTATGCGAGGAAGTGCACGGGAAACTTTGCAATTGCGTAACATCTGAAAATCAAATTTAGGATTGGAGGATGTATAAAATGGAGAAAAAAGATGAGCTAACCAAGCAAGACATAAGACATTACCGTTTTTATGCAGTTGTCTGCAGATTCTGCAATTACAAGTACTGTTATCACAACAAGCTTGAAAAGGACCTAAATTTAAAAGCACGATGTGAGAAACAGGTAAAATAAAGATTAGTACTTAGATAAGGAAACTATTCTCACTGGAATAAACATCTCAGCGCAAGACTCGAAGTCTCCCAAGAGCTCTTTTGATAAGAAGCACAACAAATGGCAGGCCTAACAAAATGAACAAGTAACAACACCATAAATATTATTTCAGCAACTACATAGATATAAAATAGCGAGAACAATTATCTTCAATTTATGAAAGTGCAATAATAAATATATGTAACCTAAACAAACTAATATTGCCTTGAGAATAAAATCTCAAAGCTGAGAGTGATTACAGACTGTCCATAAACTAGCAAAAACCAGAACGCTTGAGGGTAAAAAATGCATATGAACACACTCTATTAACATTTAGGCTCTGTTTGAGCCCCATTTTTTGGAAAAATAAATTTTTACCAGTGATTTTTTTTGGAAAACGTGTGGTTAAAAAATAGGAAGAATTTTGAGTTTGTGTGCGAAATTAATAGAATGGGAGAATGTGTGATTGAAATTGAGTTTGAGTTTGAGAAAAAATGAGGGTGTTCTTGGTTTGCTGTGTTCAGTTTCGCAAAACATCCAAAACTTGTTTGGTCTAATATTTTCGAAAATGCATTTTCGAAAACTATGTAAAATTTATAACATAAACTCAAAAATCATTTTTGATGTGTCGAGTGTTTTCAATGAAAAACTCAGAAAACACTCAAAACATAAAAAATAAACGTTTAAATAAAATTTTATTTACATAAAATTCTAAAAATTAAAATTAAAAAAAAAACAAAATAATGAAATTCTAAAAAAAGAAATCCAAAAAATAAAAAAATTTGAATGTAAAATATAAACTTTCTAAAAAATAAAAATTATGAAAAAAAACAAAATTCTAAATAAATCTAGTAAAATAAGAATTGTAAAAAATAAAAAATAAAAATAATCCAAACTCTTATTGGTTATTTGCATGAAAATTCTTATATATATATATATAATTCTTCTTTTGTACTGAATAATAAAATTTCATAAAAATAATTTCTCAAAATTTCAAACCAAACGAGTTTCAAATTTTCTGTTTTGAAAAACAATTTTTCAGAATGACAAACCTAACCCCTTTTTAAATATCTGAAAATAGGCCCTCAAACCAGAAAACTGAAAATAACCAGAGCAATTGGAGAGTGCAAAGATAAATATTTTAATAGTCATAACATATATTACAAAAATAACTCCTAGCTCTCTCGCAAATGTATCACAAGGTTATGCAACTTTCAAAAGAAAAAGGCAGAAAAAAGCTACCATTGTGAGCAAACTTATGTTAAATACCTGCTTCACTATGCTAGATCTCCGATCTGATAGTTGGGTGCTCAATGGACCAACCAGTTGCTTAAGAAGTCCACGGAAACAGGGATAATCAACCGCACCTGATAAGATGGAATTGGAAATGATTAATATATTCACGCTCCTGTCACAAGAATAGGATCCACGTACATGTCAGAATTTACCACAGTACAAGAAACTGGGCGCTTTTCTAGTTGACATAAACCATTAGATAATCTTATTGAAGTCCTAGAATTTTGGAAACAGACAAAATGAATGCATGCTCACACGACATTTTCAATAGTTTGGGTATTGAGAGCACCATTTAACAATTATAATACATACAAATCACTTCTCAAGGCCATTAAAGTGTTTATCCAAAAACTTCCAAGCAATCAAAACCACTTTTTGATGTCAAAGTTACAACTTTTAGTACTAAAACTTCAAATCAGATTTTTTGCCAGTCATTACAGAGCAGTATTGACTATGCTAGTGTCTTACTCCATGGCTTCATTTGCTCGCCGTTCTTGGATTTTGGGAAGGTAAGGGAGGTGAGTGTGTATTGTTGCGTGCTTAAATGCCCAATATGTATATTCATCAGAGTTTTTTCTGCCCCTCATCTGTCCAATCTATAAATTCAGCTCATTTTATTTATGGTTATAGGAACAATTTGACTACAGAACCCAACAATAATATACAGTTTATTGCAATATCATGACATAAGAAATTTAAATAATGAGAGATGAAAGCAATTAGCACATCATGTTCACAGAGGAGAACAAAGAGGATGTTAGTTGTGTAGTCAGGTGGATTACAGACCTCCGATAATAAGACCTTCCACTCTCTGCATGGCCGCAATACGGATAGACCAATCTTTATCGGGAACAAGGGTGGAAGCAATCTTTTCAAACTCCCTGATAAGCTCCTTCTCTGAATACACTTTAATCGGCTCAACAGCTTTATCTGTTATATCACTGTCTCCTGCTCCCAGTCGAAAGAACACAAGAAGTCAGCAGGGCATGATGCTAAAAGAACATCTTTTTTCTTTTAATTTTAAAATACACAACTCCGGAACATCAGCCTAATCAATCAAGTCTAAACTTGGGGAGTACTTTTTTTGCATTGTGTCACCAGTAAAATGCTACTTAAGCCCCTGTTTGATCCACATTAAAATTTTCATTCTCATTCTTCTAATCATTTTCAACCACACATTCTTCAATAAAATAATATTTTACATCATATCAATAACTCTTCCTTCTTTTTCAACCACACATTCTCCATCAATCTACTATTCCATAATACATTCTTCCAAAATAATGTGGCTCAAACACACCCTAAATAAACAACCTCACCACTAAAAGATTATTTTTTATATTTTTCGTGATGCACAACTCATTGAATGGAGGAAAATGAGCTGCAGGATGTGGGACAGTCCGTATATGCTAAAATGGTTAACTGGCCAGATTAGGATCTCAACTAAGGCTATCCTCAAATGGATTTTGTTAAAAATATCTATAGAATCCAGCACAAGTACTGACCTCCGAAGAGAGATACCTCACGTGTGGAGCTTTTGGCCTTAGGACTGCTCTTTTTTGGATTAAGACTTGTAGGCTTAGTCTCGCTGGCCGCATAATTGCTCACAATTGCCTCTGACGAGCGAACTTTTGGCTCAATTTTCTCCAGCCTGGCATTGATATCTCTTAACTGCATAGCATCATCATATCAAAAAACTACCGAGTAGTAAGCCTTCAGCAAAGTTAAAGTTCTCTTAATACATTACACATGAACTACATCAATAATACTAAATTAACAAATCAAAAACTCAGTCTCCCACATGCGAATCAGGAAGCACATGAATTGCTCAAACTAGTAGTAACATCTGTAACTACTTATTAAATTGGAGAAGGGTGTATAAAACAAGAATAAATCAAAAACTCAGTCTGGCACATATAATGGGTACTTAAATTTAGAATTAATATCATCTCTAATCCCATTACCATTGAAGTGGGAAGATGATGTCGCTGCAGTTCCTCACGGAACTGTGGCCCAGCCTCAGTGTACATCTCCTGGGAAAAGGAAACAAGGAAAAACAAGATTGTCAGACAACTACAAGGTGAAGCAATTCTTAAGTTCCTGATGATGTACCAATTCACCAAGGAGCAATTCTTAAGCACTTCAGCAGCAGCACATACGCAGATGGGAACAAAAAATTGAAAATAACTAGCTCCAAGATTCTCAGAATAAGAAGTCCATGGAACGTTTATTGCAGACAAAAAACTATATCTACTTATATGCAAAAGTTGCTCCAAGCTGACAACCGATCCAAACCTATGAATTTTGAGAGTTCCTCTCACTTTACCAAATTTGTATGAATTACGACATGATCACTCCACTGAAATAACCTTTATGCAGAAAGAAAGTGAACCAGGGAAAGTCAACCATAATTTAAGCAGGTTCTTAATTATATAAAGAACAAACTACTTTTTACAACACAAATCTTGTGCTTGCTAAAAGGTAACCTCATCTTGTCAAATCAAAAGACAAGAAACTTCTCTAGAACTAAAATTCCCTCATTATTTAGTGTACATTCATCTCATGCACATTTTGTCCTTTGACAGCACTCAAGTGTCCACGAGATTAAGTAAATGCATAGTCTTTCTCTTCCTAGAAGATTATACTCTTTCAAAAGCTGTCCAATTTATTGTGCGTGAAATATACTAACATGGACATGTGCAGCTTGCAATTGGCATTTCTCTAGACAATACCAGCAATGTACTATCTTCAAATAATGGCGAATGACTTGGGAAAATGAACATAAAACTTTTTTGTAATTTTCCTCCAACTGAATGTTCTTCAGAAAGTTTACCTAACACCTTCTAGAAACGTAAAAAGGTTGTGGAAGTTAGAGCCCTCCCAATCCTTCTCATGCAAATCATTCTTCAATACTATAGTTGATTTGCCAAGCTATCCCATCTCTGCCCCATTTAAGTTCACTTAAAAACCTTGCATCCTTAAAAAAATAGAAGTGCTTCTATGGCTGGTATCTCTTAGAAAAATTGATAATAGTAAAAATCAAAAGAAATGCCCTTATTTCACTCTCTCCCCTTCATGGTTTCTATTGCTGGTATCTCACAGGAAAATTGATAATAGTATTGCGCTTCAAAAGAAATGCCCTTATATCTCCCTCTCCCCTTCGAGGTGCATGATGTGTAGAATGGATTCAGAAAGTAGGAATCACATATTTTCACATTGCATATCATGAGAGGGGTTAAGTTGTAAAATCCTTCAGGAACTTGGTTTCACTTTGAGTCTTTCCAAGCAGGTTATTCCTCATTGGAAAAATAAATGGCTTTGTCGAGTAACAGAGTATGAACGAAAGATCATGTGGAAATCGACAGTTTCAGTTATTTTTGGGGATATGGATAGAAAGAAAAAATAGGATACTTGAAACAAAATGCAAGAACTATTGAGTTGTGAGACAAATCTAAATTTTATACGAGTAAAGAGTTTTAAGGGTTTCTCTTTATTTATCCTTAGTTGGAAAAAAATGTATCATATTCTCAACTCGACTTTATTTCTTTGAAGATTAGAGGATTCTTGTCTCTTAACAGTTGAAGTCATGCTTCAATAACAACTGAAATTATGTTTCCAAGTCAAAAAGAAAAGATATAACATCACTTCAGAGAAATACAAACCAAACAAATGATGTATGATTTGTTTATTCAGATTAACAGAGGATATGTCATACGTGCTAAGGTGTTGTACTAGATGAGTATTAGTACTTTCACAGTATCATCCAACATCTTGGCTCTTATTTAGAAGTTGTATCTAGATCAAGCATCATAGCCCTGAGACTGAATTTCAATTTAGCTTTGACTAAACCAACTTACAACAATAGAGTTAATTTAATTACAAAAAACAATGGGGTACTTTTGAAGGCAATATTAAATGATATACATGTGGTCTCTCAAACTACAAAGCTTCCAAGGTAGTAACATTAGTTTCGTGTTTCTTGTTTTTGAATTAAAAGATCGTTGAAGTATAAATGATATAATATCAAATGTGTGGAAAGACAGTGCATCAAAAATGATAACGAACCTATTTCTCCATGTTGAAGACAATTTAAACAAATGAAATTGTTCATTCTCTAATGGCTTAATATTTTAGATGAGGTAGTTCAACATGATATTAGAGTTAGCAAATATATATATTTTTTTTAATAAATAATCAGGAAATTTCTAGAGTTAGCAAATATATTGGGTTCAAGTCCTCCACCACCCATTTATTAACAATTATGCACACAATAGACCTTAGCTAAAACAATGTTCTCATCCTATGTGTGAGCCATTTAGAAGACAATTTAAATAAATGAAATTGTCCCCTCTCTAACAACTAACCTTTAGATGGTGTTTAACATTGTGTTTATCCATGAATAATATTAGTTTCCTCATTTATTAAAAAATAGTGCACACATTAAAAACCTTAGACAATAAAAACGAACAGCCTATATGTGAGGGAATGTGTTACTGATAATTTAATAAATAAATTGTCCCCCCACTAAGAGCTTAACCTTTTAAATGGTGTGGTTCAACACTCTTAATGAGATGGAAGTAGAGGTTCTCTTGTTGTTTGTGCATTTGAGTGAGAGAAAGAGAGAGAATGAACATAATCACCTGACCTTAATAATACAACTACAGGTGTTCATGTAATTAGTATAATTAAACGACTATTGTCAATTCAACTGCTATTACTATGGTGAGAAAACACGTTAATACTTAATCATGAAACTAACCTCAATACATGAAATAGCGGCCTCCCTCACACCAGGATTTGGATCGTGCAACATCTGCAAAATCTGACACCCAAGAATAAAAAAATAAGGTTATGAAATCCAGTCTTCTCTTAAGTTCAAGTATAGCAATAACATATGCTGGCCCGTCTTAAAAAATATGTAAAATCAACATACTGGTGGAAGAATAACACGTTGAAGAGGTAGTTCTGTCGATGCAAAGAGACCAACTGCTGATGTAACAGTCCGTGCAAATTCTTCTCGAACTCTCCAGCTTTTGTGTCCCCAAGCATAAGATCCTGCCCTTTCAACAATGATTGTCGGTAAAGAAACCTGTAGAAAAATTAACCATCAACAAACACCGTTCTTACTTTTCTCAGTAAATGTGAAAGATTAGTCACACATCCCATGCCAAGAAAAGGTCTTAACTCAATGTAGAATGTAGATTGAGCAAATGGTTGACAAGGAGGTTTTTAGAATCACAAGACCAATAATCTACGGCAAGATAATATACACTTCCTCGTATGAAATATCAACAGAAGAGTTTGAAAGAAACAAAGCTAAACTTTCTGCCTTCAGTTGTTGCAATACACATGAAAACATTGTGACCCCTACAATTGGAAAGATATGTATCCTAGACTTCAGTACAGATATCACAGCAGTTCCAGTGCTTCCTTCTTGTTATAGATTTACAATTATAAAACAGGAAGGCGGGAGGCAAAATTCAGATATGAGCAGTATAAGATTAATCCTTGATTAACCATTTTTCACAAGCAGGTAGTACGATATACCCTTAATAACACGCAATTGAGTGCAATCAGCATTCCACATAAAGAAAATTAAGAATAAGACATTTGCATATAAACAGCATAACTAACAATAGGAGAAACTCTAGCATTCATTGTAAAGGTGTGGACTGCGGTTTTTGGCAAGCAATTGTGTATGAGGCCCATTTTTTGTGCATGTTGTAGACGTTTGGGCCATTCAGTTGATCTGTGTGTATCTAGTTTGCCCCCGGCTCCCTTGTTGACCCTCCCTAACAGCCTACTCTACCTACTGGACTACTACTAGTCGAGCTGGAAAGGGTAAGGATAAGGTGGTTATTGAGGAGACATCTCGAAAAACCAAAACCAAGACTGGGGATTTTTGACGAACAGGTAATTGTTTCCGATGTTCCTCATTTGTTCCCCACCACTTCATTTGCAGTACTGTCAGTGACTACAATCACACCTATTATTACATCAGTGCCAGGGTCATCGCTAGCACCTCCAGCGTCTATTCCAGTACCTCCTCTAACTCCTACAGAGACACCATCATAGACTCCTACGGCTACTGAGCCATCTCGAGTGGCTCCCATTGAGGTACCTCCACCTATTCATCCTATACTTATTGACATCATTCCCCCTACTGCTGTGTCAGCCCTCCTTCATCCGAGACAACTACAGGGGTACTCAGTCATCATAGGGTTTAGGTTCCAGCCTATAGAGCGATACAAGGACACTTCCCCAAGCCCCTGCTAAAGGGATGTTGAGGGATATTGGTACTGATGAGTCCACCATCAAGCTGATATTGATAGATTACTTCATGAAGCGGCATCGCAAGAGGGTAGAAAACTCTTGAGTGTGAAATTGCTCTTCTAATGTTGCATGAGCCAATCAAAGAGTTACTGGATGTGGCTTATTATTATATTAATAAGTAGCTGGCGACTCAAGTTGGAATACTTCTATGCATTTAGAAAGCATCCAGAGAGAGGAAACCGGAGCTTATGATAAGTTCATTTCTGGGCCAATGTCTAGTACTATGTCCCCTTTGTCCAAAATTTTAAGGTAGTACTCTGAATTGGCATAATGTTTTAAGTGGGAACCGAAAAATAATGCTTGATGCAACTTTTATTTTTATCCTCAAAACTAATGTCCAAAATTCTTAACTCACGTCAGTAAGAAAATGTTTGAAAAGTGAAAAATCATTTTAGAAAAGAGAGCATTAATCGTAGACGTTATTTTTGGACAAAAAAGAAGCAGAAGTATTCCATTACAAGGAAGAGTAAATAATAGTTTTATGCTAAAGATACAGATACGCACTTTCAAATCTGTGCAGGAAATTACAGATTGTTTTGTCATTGTGCAGTTTGAAATCCTATGGTTGAAATGTAAATGGACATATTTTATAACTCTATGTGCATAGCAAGTCCTTGTGGCAGTTTGAAATCCAATGGTTGAAATGTAAACGGACATCTTTTATAACTTGATTAAAATAGCAAGTCTGTGGCTGACAGGAAGATGGATGACAGCGATAATGAAACCAAATTCAATACAAAATCGTTTATCCAAAATTTCCAAATCTTAAATGCTTGCTACTAGCTAGCAAAACTAGTGCAATTTCATCATAGTAACTCCTAATATTCAAAACAAATTTCTTTTAATTTTTTTTTTTTCCCCATAAATAAAACAAGACCCAAAGTCACCTCAGGACATCCTAAACTACTCAAAATCAGTAATTCCAATTCAAGTTTCTACAATATATACAAATTGTAATTAGAACTTCGTTACAAAAACCTGAATCATTCAAACTTTAACCTACCGAGTTCATATCATACACGATCATCTTAAACTGTTTCCTTTATTCCATAAACAACAAAGTTAAATTCACAAAAGACATCTAACTGGTATCAATATCACCAATTTCTAACTTTTCCGACCACAATTGCATCCCGCCATCAAAATCCAGTTAATATTAAACAAAAAACTTATAACCACACTAAAAATAATTGTGATCAATAAAAGAAAGATCAACGAATAGAGTGGGGGTACTGAGTAAGTCTGTATGTGGGAGGGTAAGTTCATTAGCAATCATTGTACCTCCATGAGAGTAAGTAAGAGCCGTCTGGCAGCATCCCTCACAGGCTGTTTTGCATCGCCCAACCTCTCGACAACAGCGGGGACCAACGCATTGAAATGGAGCTTCAAGTGTTCCCCGGACAACACAGCGGCCGAAGCTAGTGCCTGCAAGGCGCCCTGCGACACCCGAAAGTTGTTATCTCTCAAGAGATCCAGGCACACATCGACAAGTGACGTCACCTCCGATGAAGACAGACTTTTTCGAGAAGCTTCGAGAAGTTGGTGGAGTCTCTCCACGCCCGCCATTCTCTCCTTAGTGTCCTTAGCACGCGCCAACTCTAAGGCCTCCTCCATTTGGACAGCGGCGGAGGTTCGAAACTTCCGATCTGGCGACGGTGGCTGTCAGATCTGTGGGAGTGGGAAATGTGTGTGT
>CAIGRF010294331.1:21903-33711 GCA_903798235.1 Fraxinus ornus | reverse complement strand
ATTTTTTTTTTTTTCCCCTTACTTTCTCGTTTCCAATTGAAAGGAAAGGATATTAACCAAATTCCATGTCAATCTTAATCAAGTTAAACAGTTTTCAACCTAACTCACAAATTGGAAACTTGGTTTTAGGGCATCAATTTGAGTACCTTATAAGCTTTAAATATTCGAACATTAAAATGCAATTTGAAGATAAAATGAACAAATGAATTTATGTTAATGACAAAGCCAATCCACCCACTCATCACTTATGAACATATAGAAAAAGGAAAGGAAGCAATCCAAATGTCTACTTTCACTTTAGTTTTCGGTCTCTCTCCACTAATAGGATTGAAAATGCAGTATATTAATAAAAATAGTCGACCTTTACAACTTCTCTATTTAAGACGACAGATTCGATAAGTTAAATTAAACAACACTCGACATGATACATTGGATAAGATTTAACTCGAAAAACAGAAGCGATCGGTTAGAAATCAAACCGGACTGGACAGAACTAAGAAGTTTTCTTATTGCAGCCTTCTGTGTAATACTACAACCATGGATGCACATACCAATGGAGCAACTAAGGATCGTCATCATAAGGTGCATTTGGAGCAGATGATGATGAAATTTTGATAACAAGTTTACCATTGACTCGAAATTCAGACAGCACAGATGCATCGGCATGTTGTTCCCCAAAAGAATTTCCTGTCAAGTCCAGATGCTCTAGTTTTCCTATAGAAGCAAGTATTTAAAATTTCAATTATATGAACAAGGAAGAATGATTTGAATTTAAATATTTACAGTCTACTTATAACTTATTTTCTAAAGCACTCATATTCAAGCTCATCAGGAATTCTATTTAAGAAAAATCAAGAAATTTGTGCTAGGGACCTGCACCTTTTGTGACTTTCAAGCTAGACGATATCACCGACAAGGATTCCATAGGCATAAAGTTATGTTGCGCATCAATTGCAACAAGTTCTTTGGCATGACAGATGAGCTTTGACACAAACTTTGCACTTTCAATCCCACCTCGGTTTTTGCTGTACAAAGTTCATCAAGTTATTAATCTATCCAACATATGAACATATAGATGCAATTACGTAAGTCTTGATTCAAATGAACCTTATATTAATGTAGACAAGCTGCATTCCCATTTTTATTTCTTCAAGTGCTTCCAGAAAACCAGATGAATGAAGTCCAATATCTTCAATATCAAGGGCACGAATTCCAGTGCACATAAATTTTCCTAATGGTCTTCCCATCTTGCTGGAAGAAATCTAGCATTTAGATGGATGAACCTGTGGAATTATCAGCAAGTCTTAGGAGTACAATTTCTTACAGTGAGTTACCTGCCAAGGCCATTGCCTCCAACTGAAAGCAAATTTAGTGGTGTCTTCATAGTCGAAAGGACTTCTAAGAGCTGGCTCATTCCATCACAAGTAAGTTCACAATTCTCAAGCTTCAAATCAGAAAAGGGCAAAGGTCTCCCAGACATCTCAACAAAGTAGGGGATCAGACTCCTAAATATTATTATTGATGAGTAAACATTTTATTAGAATTTTGAACAGTGCCAGACTGGACCAGATACAAGATTTCCATGCTAAAGAACTACATCCAAACCCTCTAAAATATTAACAAGCCTCTAAGGAGATCATATCAGGTCAACGAGTGGATGTAATAAGAGATACCTAACTTACTTGATTCCATCATCCTCAATAGGATTATCACTTAAATCAAGATTCTGCAAATTAGGCATGTGAACCAGAGCACATTTGAGACAGTCTGCATCATCTTTTTGTAAATTATTGTTCCTGAAACATGAACCAAAAAAATTTAATGCACATTAAACTTCAGATAAAATACCCTCACTGCTGTTTGGCAATGGCCAATAAACTCATATAGTAAGCATCACTACATGCAGATATGGCTTTTTATTTTTTTTTGTCAAGAATATGAAGATCTCTTAGCGGGAATATTATGTTTAGGAACCGAGTGGTTTCAAATAGATATGTTAATCATCCAACATTTGAAGACTTTAAAGCCAAAGGATAAACGGAAGAAATAGGTAAACATAAAGATGTTTATAGTCCCCAGATATATTCCTTTGACTCGCTCCCCTTCACCATCATCACTCACCAGATCTCCATGGATATGAAATGAGGACAAAAAAAACCCAATTTCCAATATATCATTGGAATATTGCTATTTGCACCTGCAGGACAAGTGTAAAAAATAGAGAGACAGATTTATGGGTCATGTATAAATGTATGATGAAGTGTATATACGAGTTCGGATTTCGAATCCAATATAACTTAAAAAACACTTTTCAATCTTCACTGTATATTGATTCCTGGTCTGTCCTTACAACTGTTGGCTAATAACTGCATTGTATTATCATTTAGCACATCAAAGAAAAGCAACCATTATCCAGCTATCTTCTTCAATTAAGTGAACCTATATCACATCTGGATGATGCTCACTTAAATTCTTCAATAATTTTATTCTCATTGTTAATAAAAAATTTCACTCTTCATCCAAATTTTAGAAAACATACAAGAATGTGCATACTAATTTATAAAATTGTAACTATGGAGAATGACTCATAAATATCTATAAAGAATTGAGGTAGATAAAATTTACAAATTCTATGCAGATTTTCATGGCAGTGGATCTTGAGAGAATTGTAATTTAACTTGGAGAAGCCTGAGAAGTGAGAAATATTCACATATGACACTGCGCATAAAGAGTAAATACCTTAAATTAAGCAAGCATAACGATTGCAATGACTTGCCTATTCCAAAAGGTCGATTTCCAGATCCCCATTTAAAATAAGAAAGCCAACCAGAAATCTGCAATAATATCAAAATATATTTTACATTGATTCACTGTTTCAAATAAAGGCGACATTAAGTACTATCAAAGTCCCTCCAACTTACATTATTTTCTGAAAGGTCCAGATTGGATATACTAGCCGATGTATCAAGGAGGGTATTAAAAACATTTTTTGCAAAAACTGTCTGCAGCTGGTTGTCACATAAGCTTAATGAATACAAGGACCTAACATCAATGAAATAAACAATTAGATCTTGACAAATGTAAGGATGTATCCGGCATTAGAGTTCTCATTAGGTTAAATTTTTAATTACAAGACCAATTCATTTGAACTTTTTTTCCAGAAAAGCAGTGTCCATCAACTGCATCAGGAACCTAAAATTTCATTTGATGTAATGCATGCTATTAAAAATTGGTCAATAAGTTTAATTATCTTTAGATAAGAATATGTAATTTTCTGAGTAAATGATTAGGCAGCTAGACAAGGCAAGGCAAACAATGATAAACTCGTTGAACCAAATACTTGCAGCAGAAATAAGGAAAAGCATTATGACTAGACCCTTGTTTGATAATTCCTCAAATACCAAATCATGTTTATTTGTATGTTACCCTAATCAAAAAGTACAACATTGACCTGAAAATTGACAAATGGAATCATAATACATGGCAAAGTAAACTCCTATCAATTTGATCCAACATATCTGACAAGCCATTGCCCTTCACACCATCAAAAGAAAAAGGAAACAGACTAGGTAAATGAATCAAAATACAACTACCACCAGGACTCTGTATAGACAAAAAATAATTCCTTGCATCTTTATAGGCACGCCAAGATTAATTCTGTGCGACTTCATATGAAAAAACTTATCAAAATAGTCCGAGCCCAAACCAGCATATTACTGAAGCTTTTGCAGTTAAATCTTGCAGAGGAATTCAGCTAAAGCAAATAATCCGATACATAGCATAATTTGATCAACAGCGATAACAGATGTAGTTGAATGGAATAGCACGCAAAGCTAAAAAGAAGATATACAATGAAATAGTATTGATGAACACGTGCATTTGACTTGAATATGGGCCATTAAATTTGAAAACTGCAAACAGTGAGAATATGAGCACACCTTCCTGATTTCAAAATGGATGTCAATCCAACCGGTAAGAATGTATCGGTCCGTAGAAAGCTTGATCTCTTGATAGAGAAATGTTCAATTCCATGTGTTTTATGGCCATTCACATGTAGCGAATCACAAATTGCATCCATAAAAGTTGGATAGAACTTGCAATGGGTAAATTCAACTGATTTTAGTGTTTCAATGTTCTGGTTTATAAGTTTACATAATCCTTCAACCTGTGAAATTGTGATGGCCAAATAAGAAGACATCAACTCGACCACAAAAGAAGTTACAAATCCTATCTATACTATTTTTCATTATGCATGTTGATTTAAAGTAAGAAAAAGGGGAATGGAGAATGAATTCATTATTATCCTTTCGCATAAAAATGGATAGCATTTTTGGCATTAGAGAAAATGCTATTAAGTCCCTTTGGTGGTGATTAAAATTGAATTTTTAATAGATTTTAATAAAAGATGATGAAATGTATAGTTAAAAAATTTTGGTTCTCATGAAATATGTGGTTAAGAATAATTGTTGACTTTGATTTAGATTAAAATCTAGATTTAATATGTACCAAACAAGGGCTAAATCTAGCAACAGAAAATATTTTATGCATTTTCAATTAGCTCTATTAAATTATTCTAAAGAATTATTTCTTTTGACTTGTTATAGTTTTTAAAATTCTATACTCCCTCTGTTCCATAAAGATAAACTTGCTTTCATTTTCACACAGATTAAAAATACGTAATTAATATGATTGGAAATATAAATTTTTCTTACATTTTTTCTAATATACCTCTACATTAAATTACGGTTTATATAGGAGTAGTTTATGTTTGTTGATAACAATGGATATATTAAAAAACTAAGGAACCAATTATACTCTCAACAAGGAAAGTGACTTATTATTTGAGAAAACTGAAAAAGAAATATATTTTTATGGGATGGAGGGAGTAACAATATTTAGCCTAAGGGGTCATATATGTAACTAGATAACCAGCAACAAAAACTGTCTTTACATTATATGGTTAAAAAAAAAGTGATCTCATCTAAATCAAAAGTATGAAAAAATATATATCTTAATAAATAATAAGAAAGAAAATAATACAATATAAATAAAATACAAGAGTTTCAGCATAGTATAGAGGAGTAAAATAGAAATAAATTTACCTTTTGTTGAGAGGGGGACATCCGTTACCAAAAGAAAAAATCAAGGAGGTTTCTAAAAATTTTGAAAACAAATAGAAGGTCTATGTAATTGTCATAAACCTGGGAGGTTTATGTAATTTGCTCTTTATTTATTGTTCTCTTTTGAGTATGTACAACTGAATGCACGTGAGTGTTTCTCATCATTTTTCCACTCATCTTACGCTATATTACATAATAATATATTTAAATCAAGATTCTTTGGCTATGCAAGCTGGCTGCAAGACATAGGTGTGTCATAAGATAACAAAACTTACATGCTCAATGGACTTTATCCACTGAAGTTTCAGGCTTTCCAACTTACTAATCTGCAACAAATGCTGAAACAGAGTAATAGTTAGAGATACAAACAAAATGCAAGATTTTTGCCATTATACACTGGAATTCACTAATTTCTCAGCTTTTACCTTTATATATAAACAAAGGGGTCAAAACATCTCCAGATATCAGAATTGTTCATTATTGATTAAGGTGGACTTAGATTTGTTATAAGATTTGATGGACATCATGGAATCACTAAAGAAAGGGCTTCCTGCTCTATAAATTTGCTTCATGCTGTTGAAATATTTATCAAGTAATTAATTAATCAATGTTTAAGCACGAACTCTCTGAGCAACCTCAGGGTGAAAACTGAAAAGGCATTCCAAAGCATAAGAAAAGCACATAGAAGTTAGAAGCCGAATGAAAGACGAATGAAAAATGAACTCCGTGTATGGGTACATAGGGCATGAGAACAGCTCACCATCTAAACTAGTGGTGAGACTGCTGTGCTGTGTCAAATAATTGAAAGGAGACAAGGGAAAAAATGGCAAGATTTAAAAGTGAGCAAATCTAGCTAGACAAATCTATTTTAAAGCTTCTATTGAAATAACTAACAATCACAAAAAAAAAGGCTAGAGAGAGCTGTTCGATAAGGTTGTTTCTATAAGTTGAAATATTTGGAAAGAGTGGAAAGACTGATTTCTCAAGGCAGTCAGAGTTGAAATGACTCCGTTTCTGGAGGGTGAAATATCCAATACAAATATTTTATGGTTTTTTCAGAAACCACAAAAGACTTAGATTGGTGAGATAGTTCGGAGACAGAAAAAGAGGCAAACAAAGGTTGAGAGCTAACTTCTCCAGAGCAGCATAAGTAATGGCTATACTCAGATTTTCTGATGGCTAAAACTTCCAAATAGATAGGAAGCATATTGAAGTTGAAACCAACATAAATCAGAGACATTCACTACTAGGCAGAGAGAACAAATTGTGCCTAACCAAACTAGAGGTATGCCTAAATCCTGTATAACAAGTAGAATCATTTAGAGCACATCTGAGCAATATGACTATCAACTGAACAGTTACCTATTCATTGCTGATTGTATCATATTTGGAAGTTCTTCTTACGGCGATAGCCAATCTGTTGACACTGCTTAACTAGTTCCATCTACCATGCATGATGCAGATGCAAACCAATTGATCTACATGACATTATATTTTTATAATCAAGTACTTGTAACTTACACAAGTTTCCATAACGCAAAGCACATTTGGAAGCCTCAAACATCTGCAACAGAAACAAAGGCATCTCAACAAAACACCCTCTCAGGATGTTACGTTAGAAAATGAGAGAGATGTAGAATCTTTATCGGTAAATGTATACATAAATAACACGAGAATCTGAAATGAAAATGCTCATTAGTTGATGGATCCCAAATCAACTTTTAGCAAGAGAACATGCAATAAAAAGTTTCCCCTATTTTTTTTTAGAAAGCACGTTTGCATTCATTTAAAATGAAAAGACAGGTTAACAGGAATACGATTTACGATTTTGTTCTATTCTGCCTAAGGCCATTCTTAAGTAAATTTTAGAAATCGGAGTGACAGATTACCTAACATAGATACCAAATTGTTGGCAGTGATAAGAGAATTTCAAATAGTCACACATCGACATACTCTGGCGTCCCATGCAACCAATGTATTGCAGTATCGAATCTGCAAAAAGCAAGTAAATGCCAACAGGTTTTATAGTTACAATATACAATTGGAAAATATGTGTTTAAAAAATCCTCATGACTCCGAAATATCCATATTCATAATGTTCTTCAATATCAACTTCCAAAGTTTTTTACTCAAAATCACCATTGCTTGTAAACTTAAACTTAAACACCAATTTGTTGTAAACTTTTAGATCCTTTGTTGGAATGTGACTATATGGATTTATTGAAGTCAAAGAGTGTTAGTTTTTTGAATGCAAAGATTGAGCTTCAGCATATACGTCTCAAATAGACAAGTGTGTGATAATTCATTGAAGCGGACCAAACTTGTTGGCAGTATCATCTCATCTACCTTTAGAAGGAATGCAAATTATGCAATGACAAACTTTTCTTACAAAAAATTCCCTTCACGGTTCAAAAATTTACTTCCATCAATGTTATATTTTCCATTTGTTCAAAAGATTCAAACAATTGGTCAAGTTTTTAACTTTTATTGTCAATTACCATATACAGAGAAAATTTAAATAGATATAAACTTTCTTTTTTCCTCACACTCGTTGAGTGTGTCCCGGTAAATTATCTTACATACCGACCTTCACATTCTTATTGAAATTGCACAGGAAGTTTCCCTGAACATTTAATGGGATTTTAGGATTTTAATGTTACCTAAATTGTGTCATGCTTCTCTTCTTTTGAACTAGGAAATAAATGTAACAAACGAGGGACGTGATCTTGGGGCTGGGAGACTCGGATGACCAACAAAACCAAGGTATATCTAACCTGGAATTTGTATTTCACCAATACAACCACCATAAGATGGGAGCAAAGCTGTCTCTGTTATGGTATCCACGCAACTGGTTTGAAAAGCATAGTAAAGCTTCATGTAATAAAATTAGACAATGTCAAGGTAATAGTACTACAGAACTTGAATCAGGTAAGCATACTTTTGCAAATGGGTCTCCCAATAGATTTGCTGCCAATCAACAACTGAACTGTACTTTTCATCTTCATGTTTATCCAGCCAAACCGTAACCTGATTCTTCTGCCCAAGACCAGGCCAGCGCAACTTGTAAAGTGCCATCCATGCCAAATCTACGATCCCAAATCTGTAGAAAAGTGGTCACGCACTAAGATCTGTTACATTTTTTCGAAATATGTAGAGAATACATTTTGAGATAATTAAATAAAACTCCTTTCTTCTCAACCTTCTACGTTTTTTATGGCGTTCAGAGTAACCATTAGCAAGTTCGTAGTCATCCCTGAATTCAATGGGCCTGCATTGAGATAAATCACAGGTACATTATCTCAGGAAACAATTTCGCCAAGTTGACATCAGTGACTAAAGTTAAGATGATTTGGATAGCATAACAATTAGCTTATCCAAATCATTCATAAGAGCATGTACCGACAATAGGCGCTCTTAAGCTTATCACTCTAATTTAACAAGTTTCCTAGTAGTTAAATGCCTTAAAAATTAATTGCATTTCGTTTAATTACACGACCTTCATGAGTACCTCAATCTTGATGCCAGGACGGACACCGTTTGAAATTCCAGGGGCTTTGCAAGCATTGATAGTTCCAACTTTTTTTGTTAGGTATATAGATATTTCACTACCCAAAAATGAGGATTACTCTGTACAAGTCAAGGCATGCAAATAGAGAAACAACTCATGAAGAGAAACTCTAACCACAAGATGATCACTAAACATCAAATAGACAAGGAACTTATAATCCTTCTACATCCCTAAAGGACATGACTCAACACAAATAAAATGAAACAAAATATGGTGATCATAGTAATCCAATAAGTGAGCACATAGATGCTGCTTTGGGTTACATAAATAAGCAGCTATCTGTGATCTGTTATGTGTGCACCACATACCTACCTAGCACAGTAGAACAAAGAAATGCACTTGGTCATAGACTGAATAGTATGCATATTTTATCCTTGCACCTAAAGTGTGAGGAAAACCATGGAAATGCTGGCGAAGTTGCATCTGGATGAAAATTATAAAAGTTTCTGTTAACAAGAAAATAATTAATCCTGCCGAGTTTCTTATATATAAGGCCTTGTTTGAGCCACCTTTTTTTTCCCTAAAAATGAAAAATATGACTGTTATGATTATCCATCACATCAAGCCATCAATGTTGAATTTCTATCTCTTGTATGGGGTCCAATAACGACTATATTTTTTTTCATTCATAAAAATAAAAAATATACTCGTTATCCATCACATCAAGCCATCAATTTTAAATTTCTATCTCTTGTGTGGGCAATAACGACTATATTTTTCATTCTCATTCTAGAAAAAGGTGGCTCAGATGGGCGAATCCAACATGCTAACTGATACCGCTAATCCAAAAATCAGGTAGGAAAATCAAATACAAGGACAACTCTAAACAGTATGGCATCAACATAGGTTTCCATATCTAATTCAATACGTTCCACTTGAAATTCAACTGTTTATTCAACAAAAATAAGCACGCAACACCAAAAGCATCGTCCTAAATGATATTTCCTCGGTTTGAGTATGATAAACCAGCCAACAATTTTCATTAATTCATGCATAAATATTGAACTCACAAGTTCTCGTGTAATTTCTGCAAAGCCAGTGGAGGCAATTCCGGCAACAAAACATCAAATAACTCTGGCGGAAGTTCATATATAACCGGTAACATATCATCATGGCTATCCCCTGTAAAAACAAGAAAGCGAAAATAAACCCCATATATCAGGCAGCACCACCTGTTTTATTTTACTATGATAAATAACAACAGAGTTTATATTAACTCAATGAATTACCATGGAGAAGTTCATCCCTGATGGCGGCTACGCATAAATGAATTAGTGTAGGAACTTCATTCATCATTGATATGCACAACTCTCGGGACTGTCCTCTATTTTGAATCCCCAATGAACAATTCAAAAACAAAAATGCTTAATCCAAATATAGTACAATTACAAAAGAATATAAATAAGGATATAGGGAGTTAGATTATTTCATGGAGTTCCCTTACAGTCGAGCAAAATCCGACAAATTTAGAACGCAAACCAGTCGTGCTCTTCCTAGTCCTTACAGTGAACTGGACACAGTTTTTAGGCGGAGGGTTCATATACTGCTACAGTCTTCAGCTAATTAGGCGAAATGAGGGTTAATTGCACAGACGGTCACTCAGCTTTCACCAAAACTGTAATTAGGTCACTAGGTATGAATATGCAGAAATTAGGTCATTAGAAAATGAATGCTGTAGATTGAAAATTTATAAATGCATTTGCTATATGTACTTTGGCGGCTTGGCCCAAGAACGGATTCATAACCGGATTACAAGTCGGGTTAATACTTAAAAAAATTAAACAAGATTTTTTTTTTTAACATAATTTTTTTCCTACCTAAAAAAATTTAGGGAGTGGGGACGGGACCGAGCTAAAACCCTGCCCAGCCCCGCCCCATCCGTCCCTGCTTTGTGCATTTTTGAGTTTGTATTATAGTGGAAATTTACGTGCAATTATTTCGAAGTATGCTACGGGTATCATTTTCAATCTCTATCCAATTTTATACTTCTACACTTAGGGTCCATTTAATTGCAAGAGTGAAATTTGGGTGGAAAGAAAATGAATTCCAGAGAATTGAATTGCCTGAAATTGTCAATTAATTGTATTTCATTGATATAATTTTCACCTGAAAAATGTTAAAATTTTGGATATTTTGGTATTCGTTTGGCTTTGTTTTTCATGAAAATTGTCCATTAAAGTGAAAAAAAATTACAATTGTCCATAAAATTTGTTTTAAAAAAAAAAAGTTGGAAATCATTTTCCTACCACTTTGGTGGGAAAACCAAATCCACAAAATCATGGGAAAATGGGCCACATGAGGGGTGGGAGGAAAACATTTTCCATGGAAAATTTTGGCTATCAAACATGGCAAAAATGGGAATTGAAATTTGAACTCCATTTTCCATGGAAAATAATGGCCTATCAAACATACCCTTAATTTTTGTTGTCTAGGTACGATTGTCCTCTAACCCCCTGTTTGATCAACGTTGTCAAAATCAGCCCAGCCCAGCCCAGCTCGACCGGTTCGACCGATAAAAATGAGCACCGGACCTAAAACCAAGTCAAATCATGTCCAGTTTACTAATTATAACAAAACCGCTCAAAACCCACTTTAACTTCATGAATGTGCTTCATAAGCTACAATTCAAAGGCTCATGGAAAATTATTGGATATCATGCTCATTTTATAGATACACTTCTCTCAAATGGTTTCATAGACTTCCAATGTGAGATAGTGTCTTCTATAGATGACTAGTGGGAATCAATGTGCTTTACACGTTAGTTGGTTGGTTTTTAAAAATAAGAAATAAATACGTCAACAAAGGAGAATGTGTTTTTTATAAAGAATAAATGATTGAAGCAAGAAGTAAAAGAAATTAATGAGTAAACAATTGATTACCACGTAATAAGAAGCAATATATTAAATTTACATGAGCTTTTTGTTAAAAAAAAAGTTGTGAAAATGTTGAATTTTTTTGTTTTAAATCAAATATTATATAATTTGTTTGAGTTGATAGTTCTAAAATGTTAATAGCTAAAAAAATAAAAAATAAAAAATCTCATTGCGCACGCTGTGTGCGCATGGAGACACGACCGGTGTCTCCATTTTGTCTCCATCCAGCATGGAGACACAATCTACA
>CAIGRF010294313.1:20523-35625 GCA_903798235.1 Fraxinus ornus | reverse complement strand
GTCAGTCCCATTTCCGTAATTAAAGCGGACCAATAAGGGCAGTGTTACATGATCCTCAACCCTATTAGAAGCACAGCATCAATATTGGGACCCACACCCTTGTTTTTCTGAATGTATGGGTCAATAGAAAACTGCTTGAAATGGCAAAACTTCCAAGTCTCCCCCTCAAGTCTTAATTAAATAATAATTCCTAGATTGAGAAAATAAACAACTATTTTATGGGATTGTCCATTTGGTTGTGTTTGATGTCAACAAGTGACTCAAAAGTATACTTTGTTACAATTATGCATTGACATTACACGTTCAATTAAATAAGAATCAGACGACGTGTTTGTTGTACAATATTAAAAAAATAAAGTAATTGATACTCTACTTATTATTCTGTTTGGTTGATCTGGTCTCGTCTATTTTTGTGCACGAAATTTGGACAAAAATGACTGGATGACCTAATATCGTTTATTACACGTCCCGTAATGAATGATTAGATAATAGTCGAAGTTTTGTTTATTATACTCATATTGTTTAACACTTCATGAGCATAATGAACGATCTAATATTGTTTGACAATGTGACAATAAGGAATGGATTTACATATAAACATATGTAAAATCATTAAATCCCTATATTATATAAAGGTGGATAGTTTTATATTATGATATAAAATTTTTCATTAATATCCGTACCGATGGAGAGAATCTAGAAATGCCATTTTTTTTCTCAAAATCCCAGAAATATAATTTAGAGAAGGGCCAAATTTTAAAGTTCATTTTTTTGAACTTATTTTAAATTATATATTTTTTAGTAAAATAATTTCACATGTAAACTCATTATTTTTTCATAGTTTTTGACCTTTCTCTAAACATTTCATAAAATATATTCCAAAAAACCTATATCGAATAGGCCTTAGCCCTTGTTTGATAAATGATAAAATATATTAACGATTAAATGGGTCGAACATCAATTTTAATTATACATTTCATAAAATTCATAATTTTTATCAATTGTTCAATACTACACTTCATCAAAATTGTTAAAACTTTTATTAAAGCTTTGTCTAAGGTCCCCTTAATATTATGCCCTTGTTTGGGTTCCGTCTTTTCAAGAAAATATATTTTTAAATAGTATAAAGTGGGAAAATGTGTGGTTAAAAAATAATTTTTTTTTTAAATTATGTATAAAATTATTTTATAATAGAACGTGTGGTTGAAAATATATGTAAAAAAATGAGTTTTTATAAGAATGGAGCTTGGGCTATATATCCAAAACAAATCATAGGACTGTAAGATATATAGAGATACAGAGAGAGCGTGAAGAGGGTAGAGAGAGAGCGTGAAGAGAAAAGGCCAAGAATATAAAGGACCGCATGTTGACAAATTTCATGTCATTGTTCTTAGAAGGTCATTTGTTTTTGTGGAGATTTCTTATATGGGATCTCTCTCCATTTCTCATTTTCTTGAATATAAATTATAATTCTATTATACAAGCACTACTATACATACAGTTGAAAAAGAATTTATTTCTTTTTCTTTCATTCTCTCTAAAAGTAGTTGCTTTCTTTTTTCGCTATTAATAGAGAGAGAGAGTGGCCCAGCAGATCGAAATCTTCAATATTTTTTTCAGTTTGAGGAGGATCCGAGCTTCTTCAATGGAGTTTTCAAGCCATTCACTTTATAATTCTTTTATTTTATTTGAGTATTTCTATTATTGATTTTAAAGTTTTATTTTTTCGCTTCTTTTTATTGGTTTTCATTTTCACTAGTGCTATAGTGTGAAAGACTTTGAATTTCACATTATTTTGAGTTATTATTGATACTGTGGGATGATTCAATCTACAAGGGGTTCTTGAACACTGATTCAAGGATGTGGGTCTGAGGTAAATATCTTTTAATTCATTTTCTTATTTTTTTTATTTCAAGATTTTATTGGGTTTTGACTATGACCCAGGAGATGAAAATTCTTGTTTTTTCCTTTTAGTTTTGCTTATGAGTAATTGTCTGATTATATGAATTATAATTGTTTTGAGTTTTTCAGATGATTAGTTCTAATGGCTTGGATAATTATATCTATGCACTTTCTTTGTTAAAAAGTCTCATATTTTTTGCGTTTTTCTCTGTTCTTCAATAGATAAAATCGTAAACTGTAAACGGGAATTTGATGAGTGATCATTTCTACTTAGGATGCCTTGACTTTTGTTTTGTTTTGTGGTGCAATATTTTTCCTTATGTCTTGTTGGTTATTTGCTTCTGGGTAGCATATCTTAAATTCACTGTATTTTTCGACTGTAATTGTATTAGTCCCAAGTGCGTTAGAGTCGGCTACAATAATTTAAACTAAATTTGATTGGGGGATAGATTAAGTTTCCTAAATTAAAATCCTTTGTATCATTGTCAAAGCATGCTACATTCCATCCATTTGATCTGTAGGTTATGTTGTCGCGAATTTTATGGGCTCTAAGCCATCCTTTTCTAGTNAAATTTGATTGGGGGATAGATTAAGTTTCCTAAATTAAAATCCTTTGTATCATTGTCAAAGCATGCTACATTCCATCCATTTGATCTGTAGGTTATGTTGTCGTGAATTTTATAGGCTCTAAGCCATCCTTTTCTAGTAGTAGAAGAGCATTTGCGTACCATTTTATATGTCTAAGTTTCATCACCTTAATGGAGCATTCTCAACTAGATAAACAAGTTCAGTTCCTCTGGTTCACCCTGCTACATTTGAACTGTGGTTTTGCAATGAAATTTATGAGCTACAGGCTCTTTTTTTGATTATTTAAAAGTCAGAAAATTAGGCGAGGATGAAGAAAATAACTCTCGATGTGAGGTTTCTGTATTCTACTTTTATTTAATTTATTTGCCGATGTGAAATTGATGACCTGTATTATAGAGTGTAATATTGTTGGTTGGGGCGTCTTACGAGAAATTATGAAACATGTTGGATTACTTTCGTCATGAGATAAAAAGTTGAAACCCATTTTAGTTTTCTTAGACACGTGTAGCGTACATGTGTCTGACTTTTGTATCTCGTATCTGTTCGTAATCTAAAGTAACATTTATTGTAGTGGTTGTTGGATTTTGACAATATGAGCTGGATGTGTATAATCCATGCGTTTTATGTAATATTCAACGCAATATTATCTATATTTTTTAAATGATTCGAATGCCACTACCTGATTTTGTCATTTGCTTACTCACACTTAACTCTGACCTTGTATATAAATAAAAAAGCCCCTGTAGATATTGTTTCACATACCCACCAGCTGTGTACAATAAAAACTAAAGTCTCCGCCATCTTTTCTTCCATCGTTGAAGAAAAACTATTCTGTTTTGGAGAGAAATTGAGCCGTATTCTTTACTTTTTCCTCAATCAGTCAAGGGAGTGCTTGTATTTCATTTTACTAGTTATCGGTGAACTCGGAGGTCCGTGTCCATAAAGAACCTGCTATTATCCCCCAAGAAGACATACATCTTTCAATGAAGAGGTGGATTGGTTTTTTGTGATTTTGTGGTTCATTGAATCTCTTGATAATTGTTTGAGGCTATCGTTTTTTTGTTAGAAGACCATATACTTTTTTCTTCTCTGTATGTTTAGTTGCATGCCAGATTGTCTTTGTTTTCTATTCAATAGCTTGGCATAATGTTGCCAAGACTTCCAGGCAATGTTTTAAAGTTCTGTTAGTTGGAGATAATTCAGCAACTACTGTTGAATCTCAGTAGATAGAAAATATTTTATTTTAGATTATTTTTTTGAACTCATCATTTAATTTCTTGTATCAAGTTAGATTTATAGTTCATATCTAAAGCTCATCCATTTTAGTTCATTGTACTAATAAAGGAAATGTATTATATGATCTTCAATTTGACGGCTATGAATTATTCTTTCAAGCTTTTGAAGAAAAGGTAGAACTGAATTGAAGAACAACAGGGCAATGTTCAACTGAAAGTGTCAGTGTAAAGGCACAATGTCAATTATGGAGGTCTATTTAAGTTGCTAGATTTATTACCTAAAAGGTAGTAGTGTCACATTGCTAAAAACTTGTTTTCGAGTCACTCAGCATTGCTAAATGATGGAAGCCAACTCCTTCCAACTTTTTTCTTATATTATGCGCAACATATAAATTATGAAAATAACGATCATGTACTAGCATAATTTGATGTGAAAGACAATCTTTTTTCGGATATGTTTTCTTGTTCGGGCTGTGGTGGAAGTGGGTTTTTTCGCAGAAAACTTTGCCAAACTTGTGGTGAAAAACATTTTGCTTCATATTCGAATTTTAGGTCAATTCTGATGTTAGAATTATGGTTTATCTATTAGTTTTTTCTGTCCTCAGTATACTTTGGTCGTACTGCTGTTTAAATGCTGTGGTTTATGGAACAAGGTGATAATAACATGGCTTATCCTATCTTTTAGTACTGCATGATAAATGGTTCGTAGCACATGGTAGTAAGAAAATATGGTTTTATATATTCTAGATCAATTCCGGTGTTAGAAATTTTGGCTTATCTATTTGTATTTATACTGTCCTCAGTATACTTTGGTGGTACTGCTGTTTAAATGCTATGGTTTATGGAACAAGGCGATAATAACATGCCTTATTCTATCTATTAGTACTGCATGATAAATGGTTCCTAGCTCTTGGTAGTCAGAGATATATGAATTTTATCTATTATCACAACTTGATATTAATATCGTTTTATAGATTTTTCTCTTGTCGATAATTGAGATTCCGTTGTTATTTTCAATAATAATGAAACCTGCATTGTTATGCTTAGTAGCAGAACATCTTATTACCTGCTAGTGATTTTACTTAATACGGAAGTAAAAGAAAAGAGTTTTATGTCCAGTTGCTTTTGTACAGAGTTATTTTACCATTCAAATCTTCTCTGCAGGATGGAAAAAAGTGCATAGCAAAAGCTACTTGCCGGGATATTACTCCATGAGGGACCTTAACGAGGATTCTAGCAGTAGTAGCTGGCCCCTCTTTTATGGGGACGAGAACTTAACAAGTGGTCAATATTACAATGGTTTCATGCCTAGGACTATAACAGATAGATGTCTAGGGCATGATAAGGATGCATTAAAGCAGAAAATGCTTGAGCATGAGACAATCTTCAAGAATCAGGTACTTTAGTATAATTTTGCTGTCATGTCCTCTCACTCTAAGAAATCCACCTCATTCAGAACTTTTATGAAGTTCTCAGTTCACATGTTTGGCTCAGCTTAAAAAGTTTACTTATAAGTAAATTTATTTATTGTGAAAGTAAGCAAGTTATTTGTTTTGCGAAGAGTTAATTTCAAAAAAAAGTAAGAGGCTTTAACATGTTTGGAGATAAAAATATTTACTTAAGACTAATGTTATTTATTTTGAAGTTTAGTCAAACATGCTCTTAGTATGTAAAATGGAGTCCCTTTTATGCTTTAATGAACCAATGATGTCGCAGAAGCTTGATTATTTGAATCTTCACTTTCGTCCAGGTTCACGAGCTCCACCGGCTTTACAGAATTCAGAGGGATATGATGGAAGAATTCAAAAGAAAGGAACTACACAAACATCGGGCATCCATAGAGCCATCATCTTCATCAAGTCTTCACAAATCTCAGATGCCATCGAAAGATGCTCGAAATTGGCATATGTCTGGCATTCCTTTGTTGAATTCTGGTTGTGGTAGAACATCAGTGTCGGGATTTGAAATTGTTAATTCTCCTCTAAGCTGTACTAAAGGGAATGACACACGGGCTGGTCCTTTTCAGTTCCAAGACAGGTGTACTACCAAGGACTCTGATGCATTGGATTCAAGACCCTCCAAGGTGAGGAAGAAGTTGTTTGATCTTGAACTTCCGGCCGATGAGTACATTCATACAGAAGAAGGGGGACAGTTACCAGTCCACAAAGTATCCGGTGTGTTGAGTTATACTGTTGGAGATCAAAAAATAGAACCTCGGAGCAGTATGAAATTTTCCTTTGGTGATGGCGGGACGACTAATTTCTATAGAGATGTTTCAGCTTCAGGTTCTCGTTTAAGGGGATCTGGTGAATTGGCTGATCTTAACGAATCCATTCAAATTGAAGAAGTAACAGCTCCATCATCTGTTGGTTTTGTTGGTCATACTTCCAGCCATGGAGAGACTAAAGGTATAAAACAGTTTGCTAAAGGAAATGCACAAGTTTTAGGTGTCCCAGGAGAAACCATATTTTCCCACAATGGATCATTGATAAATTCATCTATCGAGAGTAATGGCAACGAGAGAGGGAGGCTCTCCCATATGTACGAAGCAGGTAAAGAGTTTTGGTAAAGTTCCTTAAGGCTAATTTATTCATTACTTTCCTCCACTACTAATCTATCTCTGCTACAAGTGTATGCCGGTTAAATTTTATGCTTTGTGTAGAATCAATTCTTTTCGCATCAGTTTTTTCATGGCAACCACTTAGAGATTATTTAAGTCCTAATTTTGTCCACTCCCTGTGCACGACAACCACTTAGAGACCATCACTGCGCTCAAGTTTTGATGATTAAGCACTGAGAGCTGTGACTACTGTGTAGTAACAGCTCTCTTTGATCTGACAGTTTTATAAACTTTATGTCTTTCTACAGGGGCCAGTAAAAGTAACCCAAGTTCTGTGACTCAAGGTCTCCAAGAAAATAAATTGCCAATACCTTGCCAGTCAGCTCAGGTCATGCCCAACCAGGTTTACCATCATCCGGGAATATACCCATCTGGTTATAGTAGGGAAGGTCTGTGGAGAGATGGACCCAACTGTGGTTTACAATCGTCTCATAAAAATCATGATCACTCCAATAATAGCCATTTAGAACCACTTGCGGCTTCCCATTCCCGTGGGGCTTACCCGTCCGTTAATCTCACCAGTGTTGCCAATTCATGGTTTCACTCCATCTCGTCTTGGACAAAGCCAACAACTAGCTTTAGTCAAAAGTTGACCACATTTCAACCATCTTTTAGTTCAGCTGCAGGATTGCATCCGCATGCACGGAGCCAGGAAGCTTTTGGAGACAAGTGGCAAGTTAATGTTAGTTCTAGGTTGAATGCGAGTTCTGGAAATGAATTAACAACTCGAAATGGAGTTCATCACGGGTCTGCCTCAGGATCCAAAGAACTGCAAGTTCACTTACCTTCATCGGGCTTTGATTACCTAAACAGCAGTAGGTATAATAATATAGCGTCAGACCGTTCGACTAATCCTGGATTCGAGAAGTTTCTGAGTGGCTCCAGTCGTGTAGATTTAAAACCTGCAATAGATATTAACTTGAACGAGGTACTTCCGAAGACCTCATCAAGTGAGGCAGTTCCTCTACGAGATCTCATGGATGGAAAAATAAAGCCTGATAACCAACGGACGCCTTTGCCTTGGCTTAAACCCAAGCTGGCATATAAAAATGAGGTTGCAGATACTAGGAGATCAGAACTCACGGGGGACTTGGGCTGCCTCCAAGCTTCTTCCGATTACAAGACTGAAGTAGTGATTGATCTTAATCAAATGTTCATTCCAAAGGTCACGTTGACTCCTGATGATCTCGAGATTGGGGCTAAAAAGGAAATAAGTGAGACTCAGAATATCAAGAAAATTCTCGGGGTTTCCTTTTTTGAACCTAATGCTCGTATAATTGAGCCATCAGACCATGTTTCCAACTCTACAACTCTTGATTCCCCTCCTGAAGGGAATAAGGTCAAAGATGAAAGGAAAAACAGAATGATTGATATTAATCTTGCTTGCGAGTCTGATGAGCCAATTACTGCTGAAGAAGTTATTGTAGAGAAGGAAAAGTGTAGAGAAGCTACAGGTATCAGACATCACATTGATCTGAACTGTTCTATTAATGAGGATGAAGATCCACCAGCACCCTCTATTGCAAGCAACAATCGCTGTGTGAAGATAATAATGGACATAGATCTGGAAGCCCCTATTCTTTTGGACTGTGAGGATGATAATACACCATCCGAGGAACATATGCAACACGAGGCCTCTTTACAGACAATAGAACATAAACCTGAAAAAATATGGGATGAGGTTCTTAGAAATGCTGCAGAAACAATATTTTCTATCTCAACAAATTCTCAGCAAATCCACATGGACAATGGTATTTTCCACCCATCTGAGACTTCCTTTTCAGAATCGCTCATCTGGTTTGTCAATGTCGTGTCATCACATGCAGACGAACTTGACAGTAAATCTGGTAAAGAATCAAGAGTTGGGGATCCTGTACCTTTTGATGATCTTTGTGAGGAGATAGACGAGTTTGAGGCTATGACATTGCAACTAGCAGAGACAAAAGAAGAAGACTACATGCCTAAACCCTTTGTTCCTGAAGTAGAAAAAGTGGAAGAAACGGGTGCTGGTTCAAACAGAACTCGAAGGGGTCAGACAAGGAGAGGAAGGCAGCGGAGGGACTTTCAAAGGGACATCCTTCCTGGTTTGACATCACTCTCGAGGCATGAAGTGACAGAGGACCTCCAGACATTTGGAGGGTTGATGAGAGCCACAGGCCATTCTTGGAATTCAGGCTTGACAAGAAGGAATGGTACAAGATATGGGGGTGCTCGGGGAAGGCGCCGTACAGTGATTGAATCTTCCCCTACTGCTATTTCAACCCCAGTTAGCGTTCCATTGATACAGCAACTTAGTAATATTGAAGCTCGTTTGGAGGACGGAAGCCTTACAGGCTGGGGGAAAACAACTAGGCGGCCCCGGAGACAAAGATGCCCTGCTGGTAATCTTCCGACTGCTGCATTAACTTAATAATGCAAAGAGGCATTCGTTTATTGTTTCGGGATTTATTGAGGGAAGTAAGACTTGAAGGAGCTTGCTTTGTGACTTTTCGAGATTCTGGCTGCTGGTATCTCCTCGGCAATGTAAATCTCGTCGTGATTTTGTCTTTGGCTTACTGACTTGTATTAGTGAGAATAATGTCTGATTTCTTGTGGATATATACAACCTTGCTTCGAATTTGTGCATTTGTCTCCTTCAAAAGCTATAATTGTTTTTTTTTTTCCCTCTCACAAGGTCTGGGGGTGCAAGAATGTGTTCCATGAGATTCGACTCAGTTACATAGCAATTCATTGTCTTGGAACTTTTGAGATGGTAAGGTTATATCAGCTGGAAGTACTCACTCAATTGGTGTCTTTGTGGCTAGGTTGACATGTCAAGGAAATGGCCCAAACCTTTTTGAGCTTACTGTGTCATTTCTTAATATTGTCGTACATAATTCGTGTGAATTTGGTGTTTTGAACATATTTAGATTCAAAGAGGCTATGTGATTTTGTAGAACAAGTTAGAAGAGATAGACATAGACTTAAAAGTAATATGGTCTACTATAGTTGCTTTAGATCTCTTGGCATCTCAATCAATGAACTAAACGATGTGTACAAAAAGGATTCTTGCAATCGATTCCCGAGGAATTAATTTGTTATTGTTGTAGAGTTTTACTGGTTTCAAATCTCTAGGGGTTCATCAAGATTGCAATCGATTATGAGGAACAATGTTTATTTATTTATTTTTTATTGTAGCGTCCTATCGATTTCACATCCCTAGGGGGGTTCATCAAGATTTCTTCCTTGAAAATTCCAATCTTTTGCATTACAATTTTCCTCATCGCCCTCTAGTATTTGTATTTGTAACTCGAAAAAATTTCTAGCACTCTTGGATGGAGTACTCAATACTCCCCATCACTATTTGATCGATGCGTGTATTATACTTTGTTCCATAGTGTACTAGAAAATTTTATCTTTTCACCTCATACTTGGCTTTCCAAAAGGAAAAGTGGACAACATAGGATAATACTATATTCTTAGGGACCATTAAGGCGAGCCTGTAGATTCTAAAATATTAAGAATGAACAATGGTAATATCAAATATGTATAATATGTTAAACTGAACAAGATAAGCGACAATTTTTATCACACGTCTCTTCTTTTGAGCGTGATAGTTTCTTACTTAGCATCAAATAATAATATTCTTTTCTGAGTTTGTAAAGTTCAATTGTATTCTTAGCTTAATTTTGGAATCCATATACATAGATGTCGATACGATATGATTAAATTAGATACTCCAAGAAAGTAAGAAAGAAAAAAATTATACATTCTTGAGGCGTATTGGTATACAAAATGAACATTGTTACACAAGACAATATCTATTCTTCTTTAATCACGGTCCTTTATCAATTCAACATACCAAACATGTCACCAATATTCCACATCTCAGTATTGTCAAAAGTCCTCCTACTCAACATACAAGCCCCGAGAATGAATTCACCATCGTACGACACATCGGAGATTTCAGGTTTCTTTCCCAAAAAACCCACTAAAACACTGTGAATTCTTATCAGTCTCGATCAAACTATACCCATGGACTTTTTTAAGACCTATGCTTCTAATCTTTGATCTAACTGTCCTGAATTCATTCCATTCTCCTCCTTCAGCATATACATTAGATAACAGTGTATAATAACCAGAATCATCTGTATCTTTATTTACAAGGTCTCTTTGGATGCTTTTCAGAAAGTCCATTCTCTGATGGATCCTACATCCATTAACCAATGCACCCCAAATGCTAGCATCTGCATGAAATGGCAGTGAATTTATGACTTCATACGCTCCATTTAGATCACCTGCTCGACTAAGCATATCGACCAAACATGCATAATGCTCAGAATTGGGCTTGACATCGAAATCCTTGATCATCGAGTTAAAGTAAAACTTCCCTTCTTCAACATATCCAGCGTGACTGCAAGCCGATAGAATATTCATGAATATAACATCATTTGGTCTTATTCCCGATACTACCATTTTGTTAAAGAGTGAGGTAGCAGCATCAATGTGACCATGCATCCCATAACCTGCTATCATAACACTCCATGACACCGTACTCCGTTCTGTCATGCTATTGAAAACTCTTTGAGCCGTCTGAAGGTCACCACATCTAGCATACATGTCAGATAGAGCTGTATCCATATACATACCTCGCGTTACACCAAAAGTAATCAGCTTATTGTGAATCCATTTTCCTTTCTCTATGTATCCTAGATTCGAGCAAGCTTGAATTGCACTTAAAAAGGTTACTTCGTCCACTTCAAGACATTTGGCATACATTTCATCGAAAAGACTGATAGCTTCTTCAGAGTAGCCATTTTGAGAAAATCCACACATCATAGAATTCCATGCTACAACGCTTTCTTGTTGGGCGGTAAGAAATACCCGATAGGCCGAATCCACAAATCCGCATTTAGAGTACATGTCAATTAGGGCATTTTGGACAAACTCGTTCAAAAGGCATGTCTTGATAGCACAACCATGTACTTGACGTCCAAATTTAGAAAACCCGATATCTCCACAGGCTGATAGAACACTTGCCAAAGCAAATGAATCGGGCAACATCCCATGAATAAACATTTGAACAAAAAGCGTGAAAGCCTCATTGGTCATTTGTTCCCGAACATAGCCTGATATGAGAATATTCCATGATACAATATGTCTGCCTTTGGTCATATCAAAGACCGCATGGGCATAATTTAGCTTTCCACAATTAGCATACATCTCTATTAATTGTGACCTGAGAAAATCCCTGTCAAGGTCAATATTGTTCCTAATAACATATCCATGAATAGACTTCCCTTCTCTAAGCCATCCCAACCTGGCACAAGAAGAAACAACATTCATCAACGTAACGGTATTCATATCCACATTACTCTCTTGCATCTCAATAAATGTCGTTACTGCTTTTTGAAAGCATCCATTTTGATTATAGCATGCAATAAAAGCTGTCCACAAAGAAACGCTCTGGCAAATACGGCTGTAAAACAACAGTTCTGCACTACGCAAATCACCAAATTTTCCATACATTGCAACAAGAGAACTTCCCAATGCCTCATGATCATGATTCCTTCTAACCACATTACCATGAACCGACTTTCCAGCTCTCCATAACCTCAATTCACCGCAGGCCTCAGATATACTAAACATAGTCACCGAATCAATTTCCACACCTTCTGTCGTCATTTTCCTGAAAATCTTCAACCCTTCACTAGCCTCCCCATTCTGAACATAAATAGATACTATAGAACTCCAAGAAACCATATCTCTCATTGACATTTCTTCAAATATTTTCCTAGCATTAGATAAACACCCCATTTCACCATACATACTCAGCAATGAAGTCTCAACAAAGGGATCAGACTCAATCCCAGATTTTATAATCCTACAATGGACCTTTTTCCCCATGCCCAGATCATTAATTGCAGAGCAGGCCCTCAAAATCGATGGCAAAATGAAGCTATTAAACTGGATCATATTATAAACAATCTTTTGGTACATAAAAATGGCTTCTTGAAACAGGCCATTCCACACACAGCATTTGATCAGAACACCCCACATGAAGGAATCTGGATTTAGGAAATTGTCAAATATTAGTTTTGAGGATTTGATGAAGCCCATTTGAGCGTAGGACTCAATGAGCTTAGTTGATGCAAGGGGGTTCCTTTGTAGGCCTGTGACTATGAGGTGTGCGTGGAGCTGAATGAGTGTTCTTGAGGTTCTGCAGGCTCTGAACAGTGGCATGTAAAGTGTCATTTTTGGCTTGATTTTCTGAGGTACATCAAGAATCCAAAATTTAGCTGGGGTTCTTACAAGAAACTGGAATCAAGGGAATAATTTCCAAGCTCGACGTGAAGAAGAGTTTTTTGAGCCTTGAATTGCAGGGAAAGCAGATGTGGGCGTTGCGTGCAGGCGGGAGTGTTGGCGGTTGATGTTCAAAACATGAACCCAGACAAAATTAAGAAAATCACCGAGTTAGCCCGACAACCTACCTAGGGGCATGTTTGGTAAAAGCATAAATTTTATAGTAAATTGCAGATTTCGTCCCTAACTTTTATCAAAGGTTAGTGATCTCGTCCATATCCTTTTTGTGTCGCCAACCTTTTTATAAATGAATAAAGTTATATATACATTCTTGGTTGACAATGTATTTGACATTCTTCCTATGTGACAAAAATTTGGATAGTGATTTAATGATTGTGATTAAAATAAATGGGATAGATCTAACCACATGAGGGAATAAACCTTAATGCAATCCATGATATACATATAACATTGTTCTTTATAAGTTACAGATTTGGTCCAATTTCCATCCAGAAATCTATGGGAAATGACGATCTTACCCTTTATAACATAATAAACAAAAAATAAAATAAAACAACAGACAATGAAGAAAAGGCAAAACAAAAGGAAATATTAATCAAAATAGCAAAATATACGAAGAAGGGGCAGTCGAGTTTTCACCACTAAACTTCTCAAAGTATCGGACGTTACTCATTAAAATCATTTTGTTTCACATGTCTAACAAAATAACTAACCTGACAAACAAATTTCACAACTAGCAACGTGTCACCATTAGATACTCAATCATAGAAGATGGGCAATTCACGTAAGCAAAGTATCTTTGATGACTTGCTATAATTTGACAGAAATCTTTGATTGCTCATTATATTTTAAGATTGTCGAGTTTTGATCACTAAACTTCTCAAAGTGACACCAAGATGATATGAAAAAATGAGTTTTATTTATTTTTCGTGTTTAATGTCGTATTATTACGTGTTTAGAAAATTCTTTTTAGGACGAACATTTTATTGAATTATTTCGTTGATAGAATGTAAAACGGGACTCAATCAAACCAAAGTCAATCACCATTCCTTATTGGTAATTTTACTTATATTTTATTTAATTGGCAACTATAATTTGATTCGATTTTACTTAATGTGATTTCGCTAGACATAATTAAAATTATTTTAAATATCTTATTTTATTCTCTGTGTAGAAGATCATGCAATAATAATGACACCTACAATAAGAAAATATGTTATCCTTTCAGTTTCCTATAAAACTCAAAAATATAAACAAGTTTATTAACAAGAAAACACATTCAAAATATTGAACTCTAAATGAACTGCAATGTAATTCAACTTGGAAAGAACTTTCTAAACATATAATAACACAATCTTAAATATAGAAAATAAACAAAACACGTATTTTTATATCATCCCCGCATCATTTTGAGAAGTTTGGTGGCCAAAACTTAATCAGCTTAAAGTATAGTAAGCAATTAAATACGTCTGTCAAAGTATAATGAGCAATCAAAGATGTCTTTCTTACGTGGATTGTCCATCTTCTGTGATTGGACATTTAACAGTGATGGAGTGTTAGCCGTAGAATTCGTTTGCCATGTCAGCTATTCCGTTAGAAACGCAAAACGAAAGTGATTCCAATGAGTAACGTCTGACATTTTGAAAAATCTAGTCAAAACTTAACATTTTAAAGTATAGTGAGCAATCAAAGATTCAAAGACGACAATCTAAATTTAGTGATTATTGGGACAACTAACTCATTCTTTTATTTATTAACGTATTTGATTTTTTTTTTTTTTTTTTGTTTTCTTAATTTTAAGCTAAGAGTACATATGTTGACCTCCTACTTATAACAATTTTGTTTACTTATAAACAAGTTTTTCAATTGAAAATGATTCTTTCACTTATAAGCGAACTTTTTACTTATAATTTAATTTTCTGCTTATCAATGAATCTGTAGTTTCAAGTTATTTGTTACTAGTAAGTGAAATTCTTGGTTCTATTTACTTGAAAATAAATTTATGCAATTTAATTTAACTAATTTTTTCTTAATACACAAATTGATAAATAAATAATACCACCTAAATTCACCCTTGCATAGCGTATTAATTTTAATACAATTGATAAAGGAGGATAGGCACTCCAAATTAATCTAATTCGGATGTTGATTGCACCAAACATTAGATAAGAATTAGATGAAATTATTTTAATACTTATCCGGTCTAATAATATTGATTAGACCGGTAAAACAAGAATATAAATGAAAAAAAAAAAAGTTCTTTTGTGGTAAAAATATTGATTTTGTTATAAAATAGAGAGAATAAGAGAAGTTTATAACTTGTGTGAAATATATTGATGACGAAAGCACTATATTTATAGGTAAGAATCAGGAATACAATGGTAATAATTTCTAGGTCTACATGGGTGTAATTGTCATTCACTACAAACCCTAATAAACTTTCCTTTTACAACA
>CAIGRF010294279.1:19506-30025 GCA_903798235.1 Fraxinus ornus | reverse complement strand
CGAGAAATAATTTTATTTTATTTAGTTCTCGGTCGCTACACTCTAGGTGGGGTTGGGTCTAAACTCGGTTATTTCAAATTTGACACAAGTTAATTATTAGATTGAATCTATTTATAACTTTCGATCTAATCAAATGATTTTTCCATTAATAAAACAAATTTCAATTCAAGATATTTCGTGAATTAGACGTGACTAATTAATCAATCAGTGAAACTATAGTATCTTGATTGAGGGTGATCCAATTGGGTAAAGATTCAGGGTTCCCTTCAAGCTCTTAAATAACCGTGGGAGATTTGATTTGTGTTAATTATAATTTGGACTTGAAAAAACATTAATGGTATATTTTTTTAACGACAAATTAGATATTGTATTTGTGGAGTTTGTTGGCCTGAATTTGTTTCAAGTTTGAAGCGTGTTTACTCACACAATGCACCTACTATGTTCGACTTCTTGTTGGAACAAAATAAAAACTTTTCTACTTGGAATAGGGAAAATCCCCTTGTACATTTGTTTTAAAATGGCGGCTCGTGGTTCCCTCCTCCTAATGTGAGTGGAGGTGTAAACGATTAAGTAAAAAATTATGTACATGTAGCATAACCCCGTGGAATATTCTCTCCCTCCCTCCCTCCCTCCCTCCCCAAGAAACTAGGGTTAAGTCTTCTTTAGTGTTATCTTTCATTGGAAGGGGTTTGTTTTTGTGATTTATGTTTCTGCACTTGTAGAGGGGTTTAGCCTTGATTATTAGAGTCGATTTATTACTTTGTGTGAAATTTAAAGTGTTATGGCTTAGATTTATTGCATTCTGTTTCATCTTTTAAAGTTTATGGTTGTACTTTTGTAATCCAAACTTGATCAAAGTAGATCTAATGCAGATGTTATGTGTAGAGCTCAATAAGGATTTAGGTCGCTATAACCGAGCCTCGAGAAATAACTATTGTGTTGATTTATGTTTTCTTCTTTAATTTTCAATCCTTTCTAGTGTGATTGAGATGTCCTAACGTAAGACTCGCCCCGGTAAGAGTATTTTTATTGTTTTGATACAACATTTTATTGGCTACTAAATTTAACTATTGAACCTTCTAATACTAATACAATAAACATTGTATTATTAACTACACAAAAATAATGCTAAAGTTAGTACATTGTCTATTTGAAGGTCTACTTTACATCAAGGTCATACATTGATTTTTGTGTTGTTATACAAATATAAGAAAATGTATGTATCTAGCAAGCGAGGTGAAAGTGCACAAATGAAGGGACCAACAATTGGCTTTGAGAATAACAAACAACGGATGTTCGACTTGCAGTTAATTGTCAATATTAAATCGTATAGTTGGCAATCACGATTTATCAATCTTTTCTGCGAAACTTTTCAACTAGAAGGAATGTACCTTTTTAGCTAATTATTATTCTTCTTCACATGAAAAGAAACAAGAGAACAAAAATAGGGAAATGATAATTAGAAAGACACTAATGAAAAAAAAATAATAATAATAATAATAAACAAAAGCAGCAGCAGTAGTGGTGGCAATCGAGTTGCGCGGCTCGCCTACTCAGCTCGTACTGTAAAGGGCAACGAGCCGGAGCACGAGCTGAGCAGACCGGCTCGCTTGACGAGCTTCTCGCCGAGCTGCTCATTTGGATGAGCCCACGAGCCTATATTTAAAAAAAAATAAAAAAAAAAATTAAAAACACTTTTCAGTGACCGTTCTGGTCACAATCACGATTTATCAATTATTTCTGCGAAACTTTTCAACTAGAAGGAATGTACCTTTTTAGCTAATTATTATTCTTCTTCACATAAAAAGAAATAAGAGAACAAAAATAGGGAAATGATAATTTGAAAGACACTAATGAAAAAAAAAAAAAAAACAGGAAGCAGCAGGCAGCAGCAGCAAGAAAGAAGGGTTCAATTGTAAGAAATGTAAATGAGTCAGTATGTGATTTGGCTTTGACAAGTAAGGTGCATGTCCATGATGAGTTGGCACTAATGCGGGCCAGTTCCAGGGGCCCATCACACCCACTCCAACCCCACCAGCCCCAAAATTACTTCTTCCAGAGAAGAATCCTCTCCTCTCTCTCACACATTGCGTTCTGAGTTGAACCCAATTAACACAATATTCATCCTTCCCAGACTCCTCGAAAGGTATGACCCAGATCTCTCTCACTGAGTTTTCAGCATAAAAACGATAATTAATGGAAAATCCAGTTCAAGTATCTTAAAGCATCAGTTCTCACTCATAATTACAACTGGACCTCAATTCTCTCTGCGATTCAACGAAAGTTCAATCTTTTTATGGTCTGTCTGTGAATTCTTGATATCATAGAGTTCTAATCTTTGTTTCTTTTGTCATGGTAATTGTGGAACCCTTAACTGGACTTGTTTTCAGTATGGAATGCTAAGAGAAAATATTCGTTTGTTACAGGTTTAGTGACCCTTTTGTTTTGTTTCCTTTTTCGCAGTGATAAAGCTGATGGCTTGCTTCGGTTGACTCGCCCCGAAAAGGTTAGGGTTTTCGTCTTTATTTTCCGTGACGAGACAACATTAGGATTTGGGGTTTTCTTTTGACTAATGAAGTTGGACCTTTTTATTATTATTATTTTTTTAAATTTGGCATCATAGAAATCTGGGCTTTGATTTCCTTCCTTTCTTTTTTCCTGTCCAGATTGTGCTAGGGTTCTGATTCGACTCATCAGAGAAATGTTTCAGGCTTGGATTTCTTGAATAAGAAAATTAGGGTTTATATTCATTTGAGCAGTAGATAATTGTTTTTTGTTGTCTGGCTACACACACTTCAGGTTTTGACCTATTTTTTTATGAGCAATGTGGGGTTTCATTCGGTCAAGTATAAATCAGGAAATTGAGGGCCTTGAAGATTAGGGTGGGTATATAGATATAGGAATTATTTTATATTGGGGTCTGAGCAATTTTTGATGGCGGATGAGACACCAAGTACAGTGAATCTTGATCTCAATTTGGGACCTCTTGATCATTTCAATAATGATGGCGAGTCTGGCTCAGGATCTTATCCTCATGTCTCCATAAACTTGGAGGATTGGTTAGATGGTCCTGTTACTAGGCTTAGGGAAGCTGTCAGGCAGAGGAGTCAACGTTTGCGGTCATTGTTGAGGCAAGTTCCAATTCCACCTGAAACTAGAAACCTTGCCTTGGAATTAATTGGCGGTAGTGGTTTACAGACTGGTGAGGGTAGTGTTGCTGCTGAGGAAAGACCTACAGAGGTTACCAAAATGTGCGAGAATGGCAGTGGTTATTTGGAAGGCGAGGATCTGCGAAAAAAGGAAGATGATGAAAAAAATAACAGTAATGAAGGGAGCTTTTTTGACTGCAATATATGCTTGGACTTGGCTAAGGACCCTGTTGTAACCTGCTGCGGTCACTTGTTTTGCTGGCATTGTCTTTACCGGTGGTTACATCATCACTCAGACGCTAATGAGTGTCCCGTTTGTAAGGGAGAGGTTACAGTTAAGACTGTGACCCCAATTTATGGTCGTGGTAACAATAAACGGGAGCCTGAGGTGGATTCTAGTATGAAGATTCCTCTCAGGCCCCAAGCCCGGCGTATTGAGAGCTGGAGACAAACTATTCAGCGTACTGCATTCACTATTCCAATGGAGGAAATGATTCGACGTCTTGGAAGTACTTTTGATTTGAGTCGAGAATTGGTCCAGATCCAGTCTCAAAATTCTAATGGTCCTCGTGAATCACCTGAGAGAAGTAACTCGTTACTCAATCGCTTACTGACTTCTAGAGGAATGCGTAGAGAAAGAACTCCGGCACTGCCACCTGTCGATGTGGTTGACCTAACAGAAAGCAGCCCAAATAACCCTGAGGTTGCACAAAACCACCGACTCTCATCACTCTTACTTAGTGGGTCAAATGCTACTATCTTATCCAACCTTACATCTGCATTAAACTCTGATGACAGTCTAGCCGCTGAGAGGTCTGTTGAATCCTATTTCCTTAACAATGCCTTGGAAAGAAATCATGAACCGCCTCCACCAGTTGATGATAGGAGTTCTGTTTCAAGCATTGCTGCTGTTATACACTCAGGGAGTCAGACGATAGATAATGCTATTGAAATTGATTCCAGAGTTTCACTTTCTACTTCATCTTCGAGAAGAAGAAATGATACTTCGAGAATTTCAGATGTGGATAGTGGAGATTCACGCGCACCTAGGAGGAGAAGACTAAACTAATACTAGAGCTTATTTTCTGTTAAGAGTTCAGAACTTCCTCAGAATTTAATATTTCTAAGCTTGTCGGTACAAATTACCTTTTCTGCTAGCCATTTGTTTAATGTAAAAGTTCAACTTTGACACAGTGATAATGTCTGCAAACTTTGGATGCTTGTTGGATAGAATTATCATCGAATTTTTGTTTCCCTTCCTTTAAATGTTTTGCAATCCATGATTCATGTCAGGTATCTTCATAAATGGCATTTAGAGCAACCAAGACCAGTTTCTTAGTTGCAAATGTAAATAATCATGCAAATTTCAATTAGAATAGTATTCGGATAGATGTGAAAACTGAAAACCCTTAATAACTGTATGTGGCCACATGCTAGGCCTTTACCTGCTTTTGTTGGCTTGTAGTTGAATGTTTTTATTCAAACGTAGATGTCTGGGTGCATTAGGAATCATATTGGCGTTTTTCGTGCAGACTTCTTGTAAAAGCATTGATGAGTGTACTCATAGGTTGATGAAATCTTGGGGATTGTTTTGTTGTTTACTGAGGATGGCTCTGTGGAATATATAAATTTGCCATTAGTTTTCTTTATTTACATGCCTGCAACAGCTTCCTAAAGCTTATATATCCTTCTAATAGCTGGATTAGTTGTGTGGATGTACCATTCAAAATTCTTGAGTCTTTCTGTTGCCATCTACGTTAAGTATATTTATGATCAATTCAAAACTAGCATTTGTAAACCTGTTTTAGTCGTGTGTTATTGTCTATCAGATCGAAATAGGAAAATTTTGATTGAAGTTATGGATTCTGAATCTATTTGATTGTATACTTGGTAAATGTGGTAGTAGATTAGTGGAGAAAGGAAAATTCTCAGATTAAGGTATGTATTCCTAATTTAATGTGTAATGCTAGGTACATGTGGAATATAATTGTTAAAGCGAGGAGATTTGATGAGTGTTGGCTGAAGGATCTATCAGCTTCATCCTTAATTGAGTTTACAACATTGTATGTTTCAATTCCATTCCGTGTGTCTTCTTTCTTTTCGTGTTCTGAAGGTACATCTGCTGTAAAGGGTCCTTTTGTTCTAATTGCTGTATAACGTTGTTGTCTAATCTCATTACTATTTCTACCATCAAGTTCTGATGGTATACTGATTTTCTCTGACGGGCCTGATTAGCATTTGGCTTTTAAAGAAAATGGAAGAACATCATTGAGGTGAAGAAACTTTAAGTGATTTTAAAGCAATATGGAAAATATAAGGGAAATTTAGAACCATTGATGATCACTGCCTCGAATCTGGCTATAATAATAAATATCTACAGATAATTCTATGTTCTACACTTGAAGATAATACGTTTGGTTTGTTTCATTTGTTATTCTGTTGTTTATAAATATTAATATATTATGATCGGTTAGAGTACTCTTCGAAATCATGTTAATACTATCTATGTATGGTACTTTGAATAATTAAATTCAACGTACATGATAGAAGGCTGCAAGACACAAAGTACAGATTGAACAAGATAATGTTTTGATAGATAGATTTTGAAATGTATAGGGGCATCATGTTCTTATACATACTGCTTAAGTTAAATTGTCTGTCTGGTATAAAACAATGAATAAATGTCACTGGTACAAATTTCATGTTCTTAAACAGTGCATTGGCTGATTTGTTCCAAACTATATTATTGTATCACGTGTTAATACCTGCTTTATATTGTGTTACATTCGCAGTTATACAAATTGTTACACTTCGCCTCCCAAAACCTAGCCAAGGTGATTAGACACGAAGGTTGAAGTGTTTGAGCATCTCAGTAGAAGTGAAATGTACGGTTGAACCTCCATGTTTGAAGCAAGATCCTCCAATTGGTTGTAGCGCACTTTCAAAGAGAGATGCTCTCGCCTCACAAGGCATCTTTTTATGAAATCGCTTTGTCCCAAAGATCTTTTATATGAGATGTTTCGTACATTTGATTGATTTGACAACTATGTGGCAAATGTCTTTCAATCTACTTTTTGGGTGGCAGCTTAGGACATAAGGTGGCCACTTTTCAATTCATTTATGTTGTCTTTGACCTAGGATAATTGGATGTGATACCTACGAGGTTTGGATGAGGTTAGGTGTCACACATCCAACAGTAACCACTTCCATTCCACCATAAAAACTTGCACTTTGTGTCATCTAAAGTTAATGCAGTATTAAAGTATTTGCAACCTCCTTTCCCATCATCAAAGAAGGCCATGTGCATCTAACGTTTAAGTATGTAGGAACTTGAAACATGGATAAGAGTGGAGCTGAGATCTATTGACCATGTGTTTATGTTGATTTTCGAGGCCAACAAATTGGTACCAATCTATGAGAGACCACACTTTAACCACAACATATCCCGTGCGCAAAAGCCTGCCGAAAAACCAATATAATTAGCCCTTTGAAAATACTATAACTTGAATAAAGAACAACCGTGAGTTTTGAAGAAAAATTCAAGGTGTTCCTTATTTTTAGTCTTTTTGATCCTCAGAGTTACAAAAGGCAAAGTACTTGAAACTTTCCTTCAAGATATGACATACTTTAAAGAAAATTAACTCAAGAAAGCCTCCTTTTGAAGAAAATAGGCGTCTCAGCAAAATGTGTGCTAGTAAGAGAAGTGCTAACCCGCGAAGAGCAGTGACGGAGATCTTTGAAAAAGAGGTCCCTTCGATTCGAACCAACCACTATTGAACTCATCATCGAAGAGGTGGGTTTGTCATCACACACCTCACTATAGAGCTGGCAACCAAGACTTCTAACTTGAGGAACATAATGGAGTAAAACTCCATAATGCAACTTCTCCTTCAATAAATATAAGTCCAAGCAGGCATAAGATGTCCTACTATGGCTTCTTCCAAGGTTAGTGGGGGAACCAAAGAGGAGAAAGTGCAAAGTGATGGCCCCAAAACAAAAAGGGAAAGAAAGACATCAGCCAAACTGAAAGAGATGTGGAGGTTGACGTCTCAACCTTGCCAATCATTGCACCATTATAGAGTAGACAAGGAGAGACCGTTTAGGTCTTATGTGTTGAATGACGACTATGATAACCTCCTTTCTCTGAGGAGATTAACTATTCCTATGTTTCTCTTAGCTTCATACTGTCTAAGTATAAAGGAAGTGGTGAACCAGAAGATCACTTCAACACCTACATGACCTAGATAGGCTTAAGAGGAGCCTCCTCGGCATTAAATTGCCAAGCATTACACAATTATCATTGGATGAGATAATATGTGGTATAACAAGCTTCGTACCGGAAGCATTAGGAAATGTCCAAATCTCAAAAGGTGGTTTCTTACTTTGTTCGTGTCCTCAAGACCAAGAGTAGTTTCGATTCTAGCGCCTCCATGACATGAGATAAGTAATCGATGTCATTGAAAAGTTATTTAAGTTGATCTACTTTGGGGATAGTTTCAATGTGGATGCTCATTCTACCCTCAAAACATTGTGCTCAACATGAACAACCCATTCTACAAGGATGTTCGCAACAAAAATCCAACCATTTTCGATAAGGTGGTAAAAGTAATCAAAGATGAGATCATCACTAAAGAGATGATCGATCGCAGAAATTGAGATGATGTACCACGTAGGGATAGGGATAGAGGCCAACCTTTAACCTGGTAAACTAACAATGGCACTATTAACGACAATAACATACCAATCCCACATCGGGTCAAGTCCATGATGTTCGGCATCAAATGTCCTACCACCTTCTATCAAGGAAGCGTAGGTCCTAGCGACTACATGCATTAAAGGGTTAACCTACAATAGTTGGCCTACTATGAGGCTAAGGACAACGAAATCCGACAGGCACCTAAGGATCAAAGACCTTTCTATAGGTTCTATCTATAAAGACCTGAGCTTCGTGCCTGACCATTTTCTTATGTACTATTCACTTTAGTAGAACATTTTTCCTCTTACCCTTCAGGATTTTCTATCTCGTTCCCCAAGATTCGAACATATGACATCCCCTTCAACTTAAGTCTCTCTTAAGGAGAAGTTATGTGTCCTAGTTTTGGGGAATGCGACAGAAAATCATGAAGGGTAAGAGGGCATATCCACTCCTAGAGCGGACGTACACGTAAGAGGATAGTCGAGCACGAAGATCGGGTTGTTACAAAAAAATGTGCATTTTTTGTAATGACCCGAGCCTCTTGCTCGACATTCTCTTAAGTAATGTCTGCTCTGGCAGGGCATCTTCTCTCTTACCCTTCACAATTTCCTGTCTCGTTTCTCAGGACTAGAACACACTACCTCTCCTTAAGATAGACTTAGAGCTCGTTCGGTAAGGATTAAAATCGGATTAAAATTAAAAAATTAGCCATTATTTTTTACTTTTATTAGACGAGTAGGACCCAATAACGGTCATATTTTCAATTTTAATCCCTACCGAATTGGACACGAGGATTCAACTTAAATCTTTCTTAAGGGGAGGTCGTGTATTCGAGTTTTGGGGAACGTGATAGGAAATTGTGAGGGGTAAGAGAATATATGCCCTTTCAGAGCGGATAATACGTAAGAAAACGGCCATGCAATAGGATCGGTTTGTTACAAAAAATTTACGTGACAAGAAACCATAAGGGGTAAGAGAGTATTTTCCATTCCAGAGCGGACAGTACGTATTATAACGAATCGAACCTCTTGTTTGGTCGTTATCTTATGTACTGTCCGCTCTGGAAAAGCATATGTTCTTTTACCCCTCATGATTTTCTGTCCCGTTTCCCCTAAAGTAGACTTAAGTTGAATTTTGGTATCAATTGTGCGCATTTTTTTAATGACCTAAATCTCGTACCAGATCGTTTTCTTACTTATTGTCCGACCTGGGAGAGCGTCTGTCCTTTTCCCTCTTGAACAGTTACACTATCGAGCATACGGCCACATAATCAACGACTATCATAATATATCAAATGTCGCTAAAAGAACAATCTTGGCAGACCTAAGAGAGGAGATCACGCCCTATAGCGAAATGGTTATTCATCCTCATTGAGGCAGCATGTACAACCCCAACAGAAAGAGGCAAGGCGACCCCATGGGATAATCTCCCTCGGCCAAGGTGAGAGGTCGAAGAGGAGCCTCAATCCACATATTGTAATATCCCAACATCCTATAGTATAGAATTATTTGGTGATAAAAAGTTTGACCTAGATGTCTTTTAATAATTTTGAAAAGTTGAGGGATTAAAGTAAAATAAGTATTAAATTCAATTTTATTTAGGCCAAATAATTATATATTGATAGAGTGAAAAATTGAATGTCAATATTAGGCTCGTTGGATAGTTCATATTTAATTATTTATATTATGCCTAAAAAGAAACTAATTTAGATAAGTTCGAACTAAGTTAGTCGAATACAAAATATTATTAGAGATATTTTTAAGGGATAACTTCCCTTTGACTTGTCTAGCGACAAATTTTTAAAATTAATGGGAATTAGGAATTAGATATAACCCGTGTTTGACAACCATTTTTTGAGGAAAATTAAATTTTGAATAATGATTTTTAGGAGAATGTTTGGTTAAAAAGTAGTGAAAGGTTTTGAGTTTGTGTAGAATATTCTATTGTATAAATGTATGGTTAAAAATAAGTATGTAAAATAAAAGGTTTGAAAAAAAAAAAAATGGTTGTCAAATAGGAGCATAGTTTCAACCATGCTAAGTGAGTATTGTGAGATTGATAAGTATTTAATTAGGATTGGTTATTTAAGCATAATCCAAATTCTGTAAAGTCGATATTATCATATTTCTTGCACAGCACGGTTCCCACTTGTAATAGAATACAAGCTCAAATTGTGAATATTATTTTCTACTATAAATATGGCATGAAGTCCCATTATTCACCACATAAAATATATACATACATACACGACAGAAGGCATAAAGACAGTATTTTCCGCCAAGAAAATTAGGAACGTGCAATCAGTGGCGGACCCAGCATTGAAGCTCAGCCGGGGCGGACGTTGACCGGTCAACATCGCAATCAGCGATCGTAAGAGCGAGATCGTTTATTAATATTTAATTAAAAAATATTAAAAATTACTTAGCATCTTCTCCATTAATTTTTTTTCACTTATCCCTAATTTTCTAAAAACCTAAATTCTCAAAGCACAATTCACAAATCAAAATTAACGCAAATTAGATTCACAATTTCACAGTCTACGTATATTAAATATTCTCAAATTCCCAATTTTCATCAATCATAAACATTAACATTCAGAAACAAAATCTCCAACATTCAGAAACAAAATGCCCAATATTCTTAGATTCTCAAATTCACAAAATCCCCAAGTTTC
>CAIGRF010294279.1:0-19440 GCA_903798235.1 Fraxinus ornus | reverse complement strand
AAAAAAAAAAAAAAAAAAATGAAAAGAGAGGAGCTGGAGTACAGCAATCGAGCATTGTCTCACTTTGTTATGTGCTTGTCAATCTGAGAACTATTAAAATAATGTGCAATCGCTTCGTAATTACACAATATTTCTTTGACCTAGTCCATTCCAAGTTTCCAACAGAAGCTTCTAATTTGTTTGAAAAAACTGCACAAAGTGACATGCTTTGTCAATTCCCACGGGTTCACATTTTAAGGTATAGTAATCAATATTAAGTCCAAGAAAAAAAAAAAAAAAATTTAAGCCATCCATCTTCAACATGAACTTGGTTTATCCCATTTTTTGTGTAACCTCTCTCTTTTTCTCCAAATATGCATCCCAAACTCACCCGGAGATATGTTCTTCTCCTCATAAGCCTACTGTTAATCCGGTACATCCCTGGTTCCTTATGTCAAAACGGTGGAGAATATCACCGGCGATTTAGCGAAAGCCAGTGGCCGAGTGAGACGCCGGAGATGCTAGGCTAAGTCGGTGACACTGGCGGACCCACTCAGACACGCAACGCACAGGACTGCAGCAGCTAATCGCCCCGGTCAGTCTCGTCTCCCTCCTCTTCCTCTACTGTTTGGGAAATTCTAGAATTGGGGATTTGGATTTGGTTTTGTTTGTGGCTAATGGGTTTCAAATTAGAAAGGTCCAAACATTTAAATAAGGCCGAAACACTTAAACAAAATAAGAAAGGAAAAAAAATCACCGACTGCCTTCTCCATTTCTTCCCGACGGACGGCGTCGGTGTTTTCTTCTTCTTCAAGTTCCCGGTGGACCCAGCAAGGTGGCCGCGGGGGCTGGCCAGGTATGGGGTCCGCCCCTACGTGCAATCATATTTTTCTTTCAAAAAAATTCGAGGTAAGATACATAGCGTATAGGTGGTTCGTTTATTTATGCTTTTATGTATTCAATTAAATATGAATAAATTGCCAGTAGACCTTCAAGTTGGACCGAATGAAATGTGAAATCTTTCAAAAATTCAAAATACTAATGATGTGTGTCTCACTTGGTCATCGATATGCTCCACAAGAAATGTGGTATGAAATGTCTATTTTATTATTATATAATTTTGTATGAAAATTGTACATATGTTATAGAATATTTTTAAATACTCACTGGTACAATAATTTACACGTTAATTGAGGTCGATTGGAATTGTGGCATATGATTATGCGAGCTGCCATAATATTGAAGAAATATAAATATTAAGTTTTTCTATTTTCCAATTTATTAGTTAGTTTTTATTTTTTGAAAGACGTGTTTATTAATTAGTTAAGTAATTATGTTTTTCTAAAAAGAAATACAAATATCATGTTTTAATTGATATTTATTGTTGAAAATAAAGGAATAAATTTTATTTTATCGTTTCCGCTTTTAATGTGAAGATACTTGATTTTTTTGTAACACTCTAGGGTTTGTGAAAATTGGGGTGGCACACATATGTGATAAAGGAAAAGAAGAGATCTCCCTAAGGACATCGATCATTGGCCCATCCAAAAGATAAATATTATCTTTGGAGGCCCCTACATGGGTGGACAATCCAATAATACCCAAAAAAGCTATGCCAGGGATGGGAAGACCTTCATGACTAGCTACATAGTCCTGATCCCTTAGATCATGAGTGGTAGAACACTCACCTTCATTGAAGAAGACGCCAACATGGTACATCCACTACTACAATGCTTTGGGAGTGAGGTTAATAGTGGCTCGCAATATGTTGAAGGGAATACTTTCTTTAACATCATTTTAGAAGCTATCTTCGATAAGATGCAGGTAGATCATCCACTTACTCCCACCATCGACTCCATTCTTTCAGCTCATCATTGATAGCATAACCTCCAAAGGCAAAATATTGTAGTTATAGAGATAGGAAATGAACCCCAAGGATTTCCTTTGCCCATAATCGATAAACTGGTTGATTCAATAGCGGAGCACGAGTCGCTTAGCTTCATGAACTCAAGTTATAATCAAAATCTCATGTATACTTCAAATGAGAAGCATGCCTCCTTCATCACATAGACATATACAAATGCCTCTACTTCTATAAAGTGACATCTTTTAGGATGAAAAATGTCGAAGTCACCTACCAAAGGCTAGTGAATAAGATTTTCGTCGATTAGATTGGCATAATAATAGATGTATACATAGATGACATGTTAGTGAAGAGCCTCAAAACTAACGACCACGTCAAGCTCCTAGATAAGACTTTCCAAATTCTAAGGAAATAGTGAATGATGTTAAAGCTTCTGAGTTGTTCCTTCGATATCGCCTCCGGAAGGTTCTTAGGTTACATGGTCCATTAGAGAGGCATCAAGGACAACTCTTAAAAGATAAAGACCTTGGTGGATGTGCCTCGAAAACCTAAAGAGATTTAGAGTCTAACTAGACGAGTAGCACTTTAAGTTTTGTTGCTATACTTGGTCATTTCAAAAGAAGCTATCAACTCTGTACATGTAAGAAAAGAATGCAGCCAACAATTTCTCATTTACTATGTACGCAAAGTATTGTCTCGCCTTATCTGTAGTCACCTTTTCCAGAAAGTTGAGACCTTACATCCAAGCTCTCGGCATTCATGTGTTCACATATTTTCCACTTAAGCAAATGCTCTGAAAGCCTTATGCCTCGGAAGGTTAATGAAACGGGTTGTAGAGCCGAGTCAATTCAACATTGTCCTCAAATCGAGGACTTCCATCAAAGGTTAAGGCCTTTTTAAATTTTTAGCAGAGTTAACCTAAATCCTTTAAATAGAGGTGATGATGAAAGCCATCATGCCCTCGTTTTGGCACTTTTTATTGATGGCTCATGTGGAGAGGCGGGCTCTGGGATAGGTATTATCTTGTTAAGCCCAAAATGTTACAAACTCAAATATGCAGTGAGGTTTGGATTTAAAGCCTCAAACAATGTTGTTGAATATGAAGTCATTCTTACCAGACTCAAAATAGTTCATGAAATGCAAGTAATCGAGCCAATGTTCGAGCACCAGGCGCTACGGCGCTGAAGTAACCCATGCCATACTCTCAGGAAAAGCTCAAAAAGATACTTGTGAAAAGTGACTCCCAGCTAGTGGTCAGTCAGATCAATGGTAATTTTAGTATAAGAAGAAGACCGCAGAAACATGTCCTAAACAAGTGATGGATTTTATTCCACACTTTGAGAAGTTTGAGCTAATGTAGATCTCGAATGTCTTCTCAACCATTGAGGGAATGGAAAAAGTGGCTCATAAGTTCAAACAGGGGTAGAAGGCTTGACTGATGGTGTTTCCATAATTACATAACTCGCAGCTTCAACTACTAATACTTGTTATTGTAGGGTTTTTTTTCTATATTTTTTAGCAGGGTACCTTGTGTTTTGTTCGCTAATGTAACTGTTATCTATCCCACCTAAGTTTTTAATTTTTTAATTACAGTCTGCTGGTTCTGAAAATTAGTCTCAGTTTTAGTAATGAATTGAGCCACCAATTCTTCCATCGATGATTTCTTCTTTTTTTGTTGCTAAAATCCTCGTAGGTTGACCTAAATCTGACATCTTTGAACCTGATTATTAGCTTATGAAAATTTATGATGATTGCTCCAACCTGGATTATAAGTGTTGGAGTAAGAATTGTTCTACTGCCTTTGTAAGTTCTATGCTTAACTGACCTCTTGAATCTGATACGCACGCATGGATGTTAATAGACAACTTACAGTTGTATGACCTACCCCGCAGCTGCAACAGACTGATGCTGGTTGTGCACCATGCTCACATTTTGAGTAAAGTTGTCCAATTTTTTGTTAGTACTTCCATCTTAGCTGCCAATGATGTAACTACGTCAATATTGTGAATACTTGTTGTTTTCCTTGGAAATTTTGTGTCTCTTTGCCACATAATCTGATTTTCTGCTACTTTCTCAAAAAGCTCAAAGTCGTTTTCTAAGAAAATATCCATGATTGATCATCTTGTTGAATTGTCAATTATGTTATGGTATTCAAGGTGTAGGTATTCATAATAGATGTAGGACTTACTTTTTTAGAAATATCTAGATTGGGGCATTTTCTGAAATAATTATTGAATCTTACTCATGCTTCTGAATAGCTCTTGAAGTTCGTTTGTGTAAACATGTGAGCTTCATTTTTTATATAATGGATTCAAGAAGGTGGGGATAATTTCAATGTGAATTTACGTGCCATGTCATTCCATGAAATAATGCTCCCAGGGATAATGAGATTAGCCATTCTCGTACGCTTTGTTTAAAGTATTAGAGATTAGAAGCAGACAAAAAGTTTCAACTGACATGCTATCGTGACTAATCACCTCGTAAAGTATCAAGAAGGCTTGAATATGTTCGTGAGGATTTTTAGTTAGTTTTCCAAAGAACCTGATATCCTGATGATTTTGAAAAAAGTTGACAACATTTAGTCGAATGTGGAAGTTGATATGCCCAAAAGGTGGATAAATAATATTCGGTTGCATAGAAGCAAGTATGGGATTTAAATAATCCCTTGGAGCTCCTCTTGGTGGATCTGATGGTAATTGAATTTGATTTTGATTTTTTGTCATTTCTCTCGCTTCTCTCTGTTTTCTTTTTCTTGTTTAGAATTTCTTTCAACTTCGGAATCAATGGTAGGAGCTCATTNAGAGAGAGAGAGAGAGAGAGAGAGAGAGAGAGAGAGAGAGAGAGAGAGAGAGAGAGAGAGAGAGATTAGATGTGTAATTAATATCTTAAAACAAGTAAAAGAAAATTCAAATTCTATAGTCTCTAAAATGGCAATGCTAATGCACTATTGAAGTTGGGCAATAGCAATGATTCCAAACCGCGGAAGATAATATCAATTGAGTAACTCCAAAAACTCCCCATTAGCACAGGCGATGTGGGTAGAAGATATCCCATTGTGGATGAAGCCAATTAGCCTTCCTTAAAGACCAAGTCCTTAATGATGATGCCGAAGAAGCCTGAAAGCTTAGGCAGAGAGCAGCACCTTCATTATCCAATATGGTGTGCTATACAAAAGAGGCTTTATGTTACCTTTCATTCGATGCATTTGAGGAGAAAATTCAAACTACGTTCAGGGAAATTCATGAAAGCATACGTGGTAACCATTTAGAAGGACACACACTTGCCCAATATGGTCTAAGGTAATAGTACTATTGGCCCATCTTGAAAAAAGGATGCCCTAACAAGTGCTAGCTGTTGGCATTGTCCAGAGGCAATCTTCACATGAGCTATCTCGGCAACGAGCTCTTAGCCCTTTAGCAAATAGAGATTGACCTTGTTGGACCCCTGCCAAAATAGGGATGCAGTTCATGCTACGTCATAGTGGTCATCGACTACTTTTCCAAGTGGTAGAGGACGAATCATATGCCAAAATTACATAATCCAACAGTACTTCTGAATTTATATGGGAAAATATTATCTATAGATTCGACATTTCCAATTATCTCGTCTCTGACAACAGGAAACAATTTGTTAAGAAAAATGTCGGAAGATTCTACAAATAGCTAAGGATAAATAAATACTTATCCATATTACTTCATCCTCAAATAAAGGGATATGCTGAAGTCATCAACAAGATAATTAAATATACCTTGAACAGAAAGCTCGATATTTCCAAGGATATGGATTGACGAGCTTCTTCAAGTCTTGTAGGTCATCCACACCACTAGTCGATCCACAAATGGAGAGGCACCATTGTCCATGGCTTATAGAGTTAAATCTATGAGCCTTGTAGAAATTGAGCTCTCCACCTCGTCAACTGTACTTCAACGAAATCACAAATGATGAGTTAAGAAGAGTAGAACTCGACTTCCATGACAAAAGGAGGGACAAGTCTTAGATAAAGCTCGCTTCATAGCAAAGGAAGATGATCCGTTATTACAATCTAAAAGTCAAAAAGAAGTCCTTTTACATTGGAGACCTAGCTCTGAATCGAAATAGTCGAGTTCTACAAGATATCATGATTCATTCACTTTCGTAGGAGAAGTAAACTATTTTTTCAAAAGAGAACTTGCCTCTAAATCCCGAACCCATCATCCCTTGCAGTGGCAGGCACTCTGCTATCCAAGAAGAATCCATTGATTCGCTTCTATAAGAGAAGCTATTTTATCCAAAGGGGAGTTGCTTCCGAATTTTGTCCGAATCAAACTCAATACTCCCTACAGTGATATACATTCCCATTGAAAGACATCTATCTCCATTCATTCACTATTATAGGAGAGGTAAGCTATTTTTTTAATGAGGACTTGTCTCCAAATCTTGTGTAAACCGAACCCAGTAACCCGTGCAATGGTAGACGTGTATTTTATGCAAGACGTCCTAACCCAGTTGCTTCTTCTTAGTCAAAATGACGTGGCCACCCCTATTAAAGGGGCTACGTCAAAGACTCAGTTATTAAGTTTGTTGAGATTACATTATTAATTTTGGAAAATATGGTTACTTCAAATTTAAGAGGTGAGGTACCGTATTGCCTATTAAGCAACGAGACATTTAGTCCATATATTCATTGTTCGTTAAGATCGAACCCAGTAACTTTAGCTCTTTGGTTTTCCTGAGCAACTCTTCGTAGGCAAAGTTTCTCTAGTAGTTGGTAAAGTACTCATAGTCTTCAATTAGATAGAAGTTGTCCATATGGCTCTTCACTTTATTTTCACCAGCCCACTGTACTTGCCTCCTAAGTCCCTCAATTTCCTCACTCAGACCCTTCACCTCGATCCTAAACTCACCTTTTTCTTTATTTGTTGCCTTCAGGACCTCAATGGCTATTTTACGGTGGTCAATTAGAGCTTCAATTCGCTTCTTCAGAATAGTCACCTTGCTTTGAGATTCATGGACCTCATGCTCAGGGTCCAACTTTATTTCCACCCTAGATCTTTTTAACTAAGACACCTCTACTTCGACCCTCACTTTCTTCACCTCCTCATTTGCCTTAGAGGCCTTTTTAGCGAACTCCCGATTGTGCCTTGCATATACTTAAGAAGATCTTATTCGAGAAATATGTGTAAATGACCCAAATTTGAATCCATGTTTTCAAAATGACATTTGACTATTCAAAGGTAATAAACTACCTAAAATGCCCTCAAAATAAAAGGTTTTAAAACAAGTCATTTTAGTCCCTAAAGATTTTGATTTTTGGATTCGACAAATTATCTTCCCTTGGAATTAAATCTTAACTTTTAACCATCAACTCTTTCCACCTTTGATAAAGTCCGAAGATTTGATATTAATTAATTTTGTAAATTATTGTATTTTTTGTTTTTGTTTGCACACCCTTAAATGGTATCAGAGCCATAGGGATCATGGTAATTACAATTGAAAAAATAAATAACTATTATAAATTAGAAATAGAAAAAATAAGTTATATATTTTTTAAACCAATTCCTAATAAACTAAAAATAGTAACATTAAGTATCATTAAAAATTTACCTAGAGAGCTAAAAGAGAAAATATTAAATAAATTAATAATTGAAGCTATAAGAGATATATATACATCTGAAAGAATTATAGAAGAATTTGAAAATACTTTATATTACTATGAAATATATGAAAATCATGGAAATTGAAAATACCGAAGATATAGAAACTGAAGTTTACGAAGGAATAGAAGGATATGCTTTAAAAGGAAAATTTGACTGGGATAAATTTAGAAAAATCAATAAAGCAGAATTAAATCTTAAACCACCAGGAGAAAATAGATTATTTAATCTTTTAGGATCAACTTTTAGAAGGAAAAAGTTAGTTATTAATGAATATCATGAAATAGAAAAGGCTATAGATGTAAAACATACTCAAGGAAAAATTAAATTAAATTTAATAACAAAAAGAAATATTAATGAATTTTTAGGAAAATTAAATCCAGAAAAAAGAAGTAAAATATCTTATGTCTACCTTGCTGGAGTTCAAATAGTAATAAAATCATGTTTTAAAGAAGGAATTAATAGCCCTATAATACTTAATCTACAAGACGAAAGATGTATAACTGCAGAAAATGGAAATTTAGGAATAATCAAAGGAAATTTAGCCTATAAAAAATTAAAATTTACTTGTTATCCAAGATATTGTGTTCATATAAATGATAAAAATTTAGATGATTGTCTTAGTCTACATTTTAAGATGACTAATAAAATATTAAAGGATGATAATAAAGTCTTTACTATTTTATATCAAGGATTATATTGTTATACAAATAGTAACTACGGAAATATTTATAAAGAAAAACCCTTCATAGAAATAGACGAAGAATTTAGAGATATATGAGAGGCAATCTTGCCTAGAGAACAAGATATAGAGGAAATAGAAAATTTTGAAATAGGACATGATGATGCTATAAGTATTGACCAACCTATAATACCGAAACAAATAACTTATAAAGAAAATAAAATAATTATTGGAAGTAGCAGTACAACAAGACAAAGTATTTCAAAAATAAAACAAAATAAAAATAATAGTGTTTATGAAATAAAAGGAAAATTCTTTAATGGAAATAAATGGATAAATGAAAATAGAATACTCATAGATACAGGAGCAAGTCAGAATCATATTTGCTCTCTTATAGATGAAGGAATTAGAAAGAAAAAAGTAGAACCCTATAATTATAGAGATTTTGAAGGAAAAATAAGATCTTGTGACATCGTAGGACAAGTTCAAATTAAACTCGGAAGTTTGTTATTAAACATAGAATGTTATATAGATAGTAATATGAATTTTGATGAACATCCAATATTATTAGGAAATTCATTCTTAGATGGTCTTGATAATTATAAAATAGACAAGGAAGGAATTCTTATTATACATCAAGAAATAACCACATATTGCCCCCAAAGAAAAGAATAACTACATATTTACCTAAAGAAAAATGAGTAGAGAAATAAAATTTCCAATAAGTGTATATATACAAATAACAGTATTCGAATAAAAAATAACTACTTGTGCTCTAATTGATACAAGAGCTGAAATAACTGTCTTTAAAGAATTCTTGCTATCAAAATGGATAGAAAATAAACAACCATTAACCTTACAAGGAATAACTGGAGTAAGAGAATCATTAAAATACAAAAATGAAAATATAGAAGTTATCATAGGATCTAAAATTGTAAATATAAGAAATGTTTACCAATATAATATAAATGATTGTGATATTATTCTAGGAAATGACTTTTTACAACAGTTTAGTCAATATAGTCAAAATATTTATACTATTCAATTAAAAACACCTTGTGGACATTTACTAAAAATTGCTAGAGAATTTAAACCATTTAGAGTGCAGCCAGCTCAGCGTGGTGAAATGATAGAATTTATACCAAAATTACTCAAATATTCAATCAAAACAATTACTCTTGACCAAATAAAAGAACTTTTAGCCAAAAATTATAATGAAAACCCACTTGAAAAATGGGAAAAATCTAAAATAACAGCTAAAATAGAACTATTAGAACCAACAATTATTATTAGAGTCAAACCAATGCTTTATAATCAAGAAGATAAAGAAGAATTTCAAATACAAATTCAGGAACTTCTTAATCAAAAACTCATAAGAAGAAGTAATAGCCCTCATAGTAGCCCAGCATTTATGGTTAGAAATCATGCAGAAATAAAAAGAGGAAAACCTAGAATGGTAGTAAATTATAAAGAACTTAATAAAAATACTAAATTTGATGGATATTATCTACCAAATAAAGAAGTCTTAATAAATATTGCTAAGAATAAAAAATATTATTCAAAATTTGATTGCAAATCTGGATTTTGGCAAATCAAGCTAGAAGAAAATAGTATACCATTAACAGCTTTTAGTACCCCTCAAGGACATTATGAATGGATAGTTATGCCATTTGGATTAAAAAATGCACCACAAATTTATCAAAGAAGAATGGATGAAGTTTTTAAAACTTATAATTTTCTCATTGTTTATGTTGATGATATACTTGTTTGTTCAGAAACATATGAAGATCATCTTAAACATCTTAGAAGCTTTGCTACACTTTGTTCAAAAGAAGGTATAATACTTAGCCAGAAAAAAGCAGAAATAGCTAAAAACGAAATTGAATTCTTAGGAATGATAATAAATAGTAATGGAATAAAATTACAACCTCATATTTCTGAAAAAATAATGTTATTTCCTGATAAGCTTGAAAATAAACAACAAATTCAGAAATTTTTAGGATGTCTTAATTATGCTGAAGGATTTATAGAAAAACTTGCAGAAAAAAGAAATAAACTTCAAAAACTATTAAGAAAATCAAATAAGATCGGATGGAATGAAGAGCATACTCTTTGTGTTAAAAATTTAAAAGAAAATTGTAAAAATTTACCCAAACTTAGACTCCCTGATGAAAAGGATAAACTAATTGTACAAACAGATGCATCAGATTTATATTGGAGTGCTTTATTAAAAACTGATTTAAATGAAATTTGTAGATACACAAGTGGAACATTTAATAATGCTGAAGTAAATTATTCAACCAATGAAAAAGAATTACTAGCAGTTGTTAAAGGAATAAATAAATTCAAAATGTTCTTGTTACCTAAAGAATTTATTGTTCAAACTGATAATACCCAACTTAATGGATTAGTAAATAATAAATTACCAAATTCACCTCAACATAGAAGATTGCATAGATGGCAAGTGTTATTATCTTTCTATAATTTTAAATTTGAATATATTAAAGGAAAAGATAACTTATTTGCTGATTTCCTGAGCAGGAATCATGAATATGGAAAAGATTGAAGCATTTACAAAGGAATTACAAGATCTTCTAACAGATTTTAATGCAGATTATCTTACTGTTCAAGAAGATCATCTTGATATTCGACAAACTTTGTGTGACTTATCAACCAAAGTCGTTGAAAGTGGAAAAAAGATTGAAAAATTGAATGATAACAAAGAAAAAATAGTTGAAAAATTGTCAGAATGTTTAGACTTTTTTGCAACTTGCAGCCAGGAGTACCCTCCTTTAGAAAAAGGCGAATACAGCAAGAAGGCTAGTCACATCCCATTTCGGGAGATTAATACATCCACCTCGAGTGGAGAATCAAAATTTAAGAGAAATGACTCTCTTACCTCGCAAGAGGAAAAAGTCATGAAAAAGGGTCAACAACAACTACCCGTCAGTATGGACAAATTGTTGGAAAAATTCACAAGCGGAAAAGGAGCCGCCGAGTCTAGTACTCAAACATCCTTATCAAAAGGCCCATTGGAACAGCCTACTGTTATCAGTGAATTCCAAGAAAATAAAAAAGCACCGATTGGTGACCTTAAATCACCAAAGGGAATAATCACTACTCATCACATCAGAGCTAATCTTCATCCCATGGAAAAGGATTATTATGAATTCTCAGAATGGGTATATAATTTCAGAGAAGGAAGTTCTCTTTACTTAACAGCTCTTCCAACAGCGATTTATCCAAGGATCAGTGCGGTTCAGGGTGCAGATCCTAATATTGTTCGAAAATTGGCAACCTTTGGATTCTTAGATCGACTCTTCCCAGGAGTAGATCTTAAAGAAATTGAACAATTTGATAAAGAATTCATTAATTGTGTTAAAAAATTCAGTGATAAACAACCAGTTGAACTGAGATTTTACACAATTAGTCCTGAATATAAAGAACCAGAGTGGTATGGAGAACATCATCTCGTCACAATTCGAAAAAATAATGGAAATCCACTCAAGGAGATTCAAATTTTTAAAGAACTACCCACTATCAATAGAAAATGGATGATTTACAGACGAGCTCTCGGAATAAAATCAGTCTGTTCAACAATGCAGTTCTTTTATGGAGAAAGATACATGGTATATGGAATGAGCAACAATTGGATTCTCATCTGTAGAGGAGATAAAGAATCGAAAATTCTTGAAGAAAAAGTCTGTGAAATAATCAATGACCAATTCCTCGGGAGTGAGGAATGCATTAAAGAAGCCTGCCGACTCATGGGACACGTCCACAAGTAAAGGACGATCAAGAAAAACGTGACCGACAGCACCATGTGATCCTTGAAGATTGAAGACAGCTGTCAAGCTGGAGTCAAAAAGTTGCTGACACTGGAATAAAGACAACCGACATCACTTTAAATATTTTCAACCACATTTGAAATTATTGTACTTTTTACTTTTTCGTTGTAAAAATCTGATTGGCCAGAAGCTTCTCGGTGAAGCGCGAGCCTTTCTATAAATCTCGACTCTTCTCACTTGAAGAGGCATGACCACTGAAGTAACTGAGAAACCAGTCCGAAAAAACAACCATCTTGAAATGATCTTTGTATTCTCTTTCCTTAGAGAGTAGAAGCCACTCTTCAGAGTATCAATCTTGTAAAAATCTTTGTATAATAGCTTTTAAGCTATCTTCTGATCAATAAAATCTTTTAGTTTGAAATAAATCTTTTATTACGCTTTGAGTGTTGTTCCACACAGTGAGTCTTTTGAGTGCCTTTGTGTCCGTTTTGCTGTGATGCTGCTGGACTATGGCCAACTCTCGTGACGAAGGTGACCAGGGACACATAACATTCTAGCCATTTGGCGAAGCGTGGTAAGGCCCTTATTTTAAGCTACGAAGAAATTTATTGTCTGAAGATTTGTTTGAAATTTATTATATAAGAATTTTTATAAGATTGTTTACTTTGAAGAACTTTTCATTATGGAAACTTACGAATTTTATTATAGAATTGTACCTTTTAGATATACTAATAGTATTGATTATAGTCACATAATAGAAGTTCCAGAAACATATGATAGCTATACTAGAGGAATAAATTTCATAAAAAGGGATACTGAATATTATAAAAGATGTCTTACAGTTGCATACTTTGGATTAAAAGAAATATTACCTAAAGAAATAATAAAAATGATTATATTTTTCTGGTTAGATAGTGAAAATAGTGAAAGAACCTTTGAAAATATAGAAGATCGGATAAGCTATAATGAAGTTGCAGAATTATATGATTTTGATCCTAGTTTTGATGACAGAGAATAAATTTATAAACTCAGAATCTTTGATAAATTTAACTCCAAAAATCATACAAGATTTTGTTGATTTAAGAACTGCAACATATAGTAAATTAAACTATCAAAGAGAAGATTTAAAAAGTTTCTTTATAGATTATTTAGATCCAAAATTAAAATATAAAAACGTTTACATAGATAGTCGAGCAATTAAAATTGAGAAAGAAATACAGAAAAGAATTTTTAACTTAGAAAGAAGAATTGATGAACTAAATATAATTATTGAAGAAAAAACATTGACAAAAGATAGTCAATTTTATGCATTTTATTGTGACCTCTTAAGTACTTATATAAGACCAGTTAAATACTTATGCCTGGAATAACTAAAAAATTTTGTGATAATAAAATAAAAATTTTAGAAGAACAAATAATAACTAGTAGTAATCGTAGAAAAATTGAAAGAGAAATTTTTAATTGGAATAAAATTAAAAGAGAATTAATAGGAAATGAAATTACAAGAGAATTAAGAAGAGAAGAACAATTAAGAAGAGAAATAGAACAAATGATAAATAATATAGTTAATACCTTAAACCAACCAGACTAAAATGAGCATACCAATAAAAATAAGATTTGATAAACAAGAAATAGAAAATACAAGACTACCAATAGGAAGTTATCAAACTAGAGGATGGAATACAACTATGTTTCAACCTTTAAGTTCATGGGGAAGCACAGATGGATTATTAAATATGACTACAAATTGGACTAATGCATTTTTATGGCAACAGTTAGGACAATTAAAATTTAAAGACATAGAAGCTATAGATGGAATTAATAACATAGATCCAAAAGATGAAATAGCTAAAGAAAGGTTAGAAGTTTTAAGCAAAAATATGTCTAAACAATTTAATAAAATTAAAGAACAAATTAATAATCTTGAAATTCTTGATGAAAATAAACTTGAAGAAATTCAGAATCAAATAGCAAAAATCGCACATAAAACTAGTAATAATAAAATTGCAACTTTAGAAGAAAAATTAGATATTATTAATTATAAAATTGATATTTTACTAGAAAAATTAGGATTTGAAATTATTAAACCACCTTGTAAAAGAACTAAAGGATGAGTATGAATGATAAAATCAATTCAATTGAAAAAAGTATAAAAATAATTGATGAGAAAATTACTAGAATTGAAATAAGCTATGAAGAAGAAAAGGAAAAATTACAAAATAATTTTCTAAGAATAGAAAATCTTCTAAATAGAATAATAGAAAATTTAAATAAGGAAAAACCATTTAAACCAGATTATACAGAAAAACTTAAAGAAGTTAGAAAGAAAATAGAAAAATATGAAGAATTAATAACAATTGATGAAGGATTAAAAGACGATATTGAAAAACTATTAATTGATCTTAGAAATCAAGAAGAAAATCTTATAGAAAAAGAAGAAGAAAAAGAAGAAAAAGTTATAGAAGAATGAACGAAGATATTGAAAATTTAATATTCGACTTAGAAGATTTAAAAATTTGTGAAGAAATAACTAGAAATCATATGGCTGGAAAAACAGGAGGACCACGAGCAATTAAAGAAGAAAATTATGGAGAAACTAGCACAGCTAGATATGAAGCTGAAATAGATCCTAGAAGATATGTTAATACAAAAGTTGATTTTAAAACTATAAAAGAAAAAATGTACAGAGATCAATTTAAACCAGTATTAAGAGAATCAAAACCAGTTACTATTGCAGGATCATACTTAAACTTAGATTGTGAACTAGATGTTAGAAAAGCCATAAATGAATGGAACACTAATATGATAGCACACTTTAATTATAATCGAAGTAATACCGATAATAAAAATAGGACCGAATATTTATTAGCAACTTTCAAAGGAAATGTAGCTAATTGGTATAATGGATTAGAAAATACAACAAAAAGTGTTTGGAAAGATAGTATTGAAGCAGGATTTGGAATCAGTATAAGTGATGGCATAAATAGAGTAGCTACAAGAATTTATAGAGAATTCGCAGGAGAAGATTGGGTAACCGAAAGCACTAGATCTAGAACAGAAGAAATAGAAGATGCTAAAAATAGAATAGAACATTTACAAATTTGTAATATGTGTTATCTTAATGAATATTGTTGTGAATATAGTAAATATTATTATATTATGTTTGGAAGTGGAGCCGATAACAATTATTATAAGGAGGTTTTTATTAGAAAACTACCACCACCATGGAATAATTACTTTCAAAATAAAATTAGAGAACAACAAATAGGAAGAAATGCAGAAGCCTATACTTTAGGATTTATAATAAGAACTATAAAGGATGAAATAAGTTTAATGTGTAGTAATCAAATGATCTATAAACAATCAGGATTTATACAAGATAGAATTTGTTGTAAGGATACTGAAGTACCCGGAAATTGGGGATGTTATGATTATAAAAGAAAAAGAAAAACAAAACATAAAAAATACAAAAAATATAACAAATTCAAGAAAAAATATTTTAAACCAAAAATGAAATACTTTAAAAGAAAATATAAATCTTATAATAAAAAACCACTAGATAAAAAACGATGTAAGTGTTGGAATTGTAATGAAGAAGGACATATAAGCACTGAATGTCCAAAAAAGAAAGTTAGAATACTCATTACAGATTTTGAACAAATTAAAGATGAATGTGAAGAAGTTAACTTTGAAGAAATAGAAACTGATGAAGAAATTTTTGAAGAAAAATTAGATTCAGATGAAATATCTAGTGAAAACGAATAAAAATAAAAGAAATAAAACTAGTTTATAAAATTATTCTAAACTTAAGGACCTATTTTGCAATAAATGACCCATTTCATTAAGGGTAAAATTGATTTTTTAACAAAATTTTTTAAAAACCACTATTCATGGGTTATTTTGAAAAATCCCCCGATCTTATTCAGCTAGACCAACTCCAAAAGATCTGGTCATTTGGTCATGTCCGACCTCTAGTAGGTCGCGAACATCATACGATGGGACGTAATTCTATCATGACCATGTCCAGTACTTATTGAAAATACAATTAGCATCTTCCACCTTATTAAGGAGAATTGGATGGCCTCTGGAGCAAAATTATCCTCAAAACTGTCTAGAAAATTTCGAACTTAATCGTCTCACCTCTAATCGGCGTTCTTCTTTTCATACGTTGTGAAACCCTGGGGACGATCTCCATTTTTTCATCTTCTATGTAATTGTAAGGATGGCACAGGGGATGACAAAAGCTATTGGAAAAGGAGCTAATCAAGTAATTATGGTTATGACTAGGCTTGAAAACCACAGCCCGAAAAACAGACCTGACCCGATCTGAAACGGGTGAGTTTATGGATAAATCCGAGTCGGGTCGGGTAAAATAATTGTGGGTTGGTTCGGGTTGTCCAAAACCGACCCGACCCAACCCAACCCAATGAAACCCAACAAAACAAGAACTGCCGTCTTGACTCTCGTTGAAGTACCCTTATCATTCTTTTGTATCTTGCGCGTAGAAGATGTCGGTGGATGAGCCGTTCCGATCCTGGGTAACTGATTCTTCATCTTCTACACTGTTAAGTACTTATCGTGGGCACTCCTTAGCCTCACTGCCTTGGCCTTCTGTCAGTGAAGATGGCAGCAACAAGTCAGTATATTATTTGTGTTTTTTGGACTTCTGTTTGTGCTCATACTTACGTATGAGAATGAAAATGATGATAAAAATCATGTGGAGAATCTGATTGGGCTTTGGATGGTGAGAAATATTGTATATCAGTAGAGAATCAAAGAAATCAAATTAAAAAAAAAAAGAACCGATTGCAGTAGAGAATCAGAGAAATCAAATTTAAAAGGGAGGACCGACCCGACCTGATTCGGGTCGGGTCGGTTTGGGGTAGGGGCCGGGTCGGGTTGATTTGTGAAAGAGCCCAAACCGAGTATATCGGGTCAGGTCGATTTTGGGCCAAACATGACCCGACCCTGCCCATTGCCCACCCCTAATTATGGTCACCATTGAAGACAAGGCCTTAGTATCTCGAGAGCTTTTCTATTCTTCAGCCTTAGAGAGGTCGAGCCGCAAAAGATTGGACCTTGCTAACCCTTTCAAGTTGATCTCTCCGCACTTTGTGAGTAGCTGAGGTGGCCTTCAGCTTTCAAGCTTGAGACCTAGCTTGTCGAACAAAAGACGTATTTGACTTTAGGTAGACCTTCTAGGCATGGTCGTTTGCAATTAGAATTGAAGGCCTAGTACTTGTACAAAATGAGAGGAAAAAAAAATGACGAGGCTTTTGGGAATCTACTTAATCATGCACAGCGAAAAGTAAGAAAATTTTCAATTTTCATACAAGGATCTTCTTTGTGTTTAGATAGAAAATATAATAGAAATTATACATTTGATGAATTTTGCAAACTCCTTTGCTTATTCACGAACTTGAATGATCACAATTTGCAATCCAAGCTATCCAATTGTCCAGTCTCCAATGGTGTTCCACACGGAGAACAAGAATGACGGTTAGGGTTTTCTTTTCTCCTGCTAGCAAAAATAATGAATTATTCCATTTCTATTTTCAAACCCTAACATCCTATTAATGTAACTCCAAACGGGTTTAACATGTTTCTTAAACTTAATATAATCCAATATTTAATTAATCAAATTAATTAAATTTGATCCATGAATTAATTAATCCAATTAATTAATTCGGGCCTATTAATAAGCAACCTAATTGATTAATTATCCAACACTTGTCAATTAATTCAATGGCAAATTTCATTCTCTGGTTCTCTTTTGTGTGTGACCCATTAAGTTCCCAATCATGATGCCTAACGACTTGAAATATTATTTTGATCTAATCAAAATTGACGAATTAAAATACCCCTTTAAATTTATCATCAATTCACATCCGTCGTCCTAGATTGATATCTAGCAATGTGTCAGGGCAATACATGTGACGAAAAATGTCATGTGGTATAACAAAACCAAACTTGTTCGTTTTCCGTGAAACTATAATCCTTTCGTCAATATGATCCGATCAATTACGAGATATGGATATGTGTCAATCTCAATCATCGATCATATCTTTTATCCCACTTTTAAGCCAATGCAAGTCAAAAACTTCTTTTCAACTTATGAGTTCACCTTGGCCAATGATTTCATTATCAACTTAACTGGATGAAATGTAGATCATAATCTTTTACTAACTAAGAGTGACGAATCCTCTATTAATCATTCACAACCTTCATATGATTCTTGACATACCCGAATGCTGCCGTATTAGTGACCCTTAGCAGAGTAACATCCAATATCACCAAAGTATGACTGTCATCATATAAGACACTATGATGACCTCAAGTCAAAGGACCAATTCCACTGTCGAACGTTAAAGATTAACCACGACACTCAGATAGTTTTCCATGTGAAATCTCCTAGTGGGTCTCCAATGTTTTGTTCCATAACAAAACATCCACATGTTCATTCAAGTGTCACCACACTTTAACTTGTGAGATTAGTTACTTACTTCGTAAGTAAGAAATGCCACACGTGATGGTCTATTCATAATAACGATATCCGTATCTCGTTATTGCATACAATCACGGACGATTTGAGATTCAGTTTACGTAATTTGTATCTCATAATCACAACTCTTTGTGATTAACAAATTATCAAGACTTAAATCTACAGATTCTATTATTTTATAAATTAGAATATTATTTTTCCATAAATATGCATTGATTATATACATTAAAAGTGTTTATGTTCAAAGTTGATTGGACCTAGGGCATAACACTTACAAACTCCCACTTGCACTAAATCCAATCACTTATGTATCTTATACTATAGTAGTCTACATGAAGATCATGTTTATGCTGCGACAACTCTTTGTCAATGGATTTGCAATTTAATAACTTGTGGGAATTCATTCTTTCTTTACGTCATTTCATTGTATTATCTTTCCAATGTGATAATACCGCCTTAACACATGTTTGGATCATTGATAAAACCTTAGTTCCCTCGTTTACATGATGGCTCCATTGTTATCACAATGCAGCGGCGTGTTATCAACAATGTTAGGAACTACTCCAAGTTCATTAATGAACTTTTTGATCCAGACCAAAACTTTTGTTACCTTCTAAAGCAATGATGTATAAGGATTCTATTATTGAATCAATGTTATTTTCGATTTTGGAACTTTTTCAACACACCGCTTTAGAGTAAACTAATATCCTAATTAAGATATGCTATCATTCTAGTCTGACTATAAATTAGTATCAGTGTATCCATAAACTCTCAGTTCATTTTCTCCATATAAAACCTTCTCAAGATTTTATCTATATAGATTGGGATGAGTTAAGCAATCTTTTAGATCTATCTCTATAGATCAACTTACTTCTCTCATATCTATCACGGAGAAATTATTTGAAAACCACAATTACAACAATTGAAATATAAAGACGTCATTTTCTGTTAATATAAACACAAAATTTGTTTTCACTTTTGATAAAATCAAA
>CAIGRF010294272.1:0-14459 GCA_903798235.1 Fraxinus ornus | reverse complement strand
AAGAATTTGAAGAAGAAGAAGAAACGAGAGTTATTCCATCTTTTCAAGAAATGAGAAATGTGTATATTTGGATGATTTCAAGAAGTTGACATATTAAGTAGGGAAAATTTAATAAGGGTATATTAGTAAAAGAACATAACAAAATATTTTACATTAGGAAATCAGCCTATATATTTGGGACAGAAGAAAAAGGAAACTCTACCTATATAATTGGAATGAAGGAGTATAATTTTCAATTTGTGCTTGGTGAGTATTGATATTGGACAGGTCAATAGGATTCACTTATACTGAATCCAATGATCACGTGCTATATTCCAAATTGCCACAGCTTAATTTTCATCTTACACTATTACATCACTTGGCTAATTCTAAAATCAATCGTACAAACAAATTTTACAAACAACACTCGACAAACATTCATTAGAAAATGGAAAAAATAAAAACAAAACAAGCGAATCACGTGTCGCCACATTACTGTCGATAAAAAATCTATCAAAAATTTTGTGTACTTGAGGCTTTTTCCTTCTAAAATATATAAAACTTTCTTACACACTATCATCGTCGTGGTTATTAACTAAAGTAGAATGAAAAAATTGTTTTCCATCTTTTCTACAAAATAAAGGATAGGAGAAAAAAAGTAAATTTATCTATTTATCATTCTGAATTAGTTGTCGAAAGAGTTATATAAGATATTTTCTATCTTCTTTTGACTCGTTTCACAAACATCGTCACGTCAATAAATAAGCCTAATACCGGCCTCGGACCTAAAAAGAATGGGCTAAAAAAAAAAAAGACCGATAAAAAAAGAATGGACTCAAAATGACCAATTCTTAGGGTTCAAGTAAAGAAGCACGCATGCTTTTCCACAATATTATTATTATTTTTTTCAATTCGTTTTGATTAAAAAAAGTAACTTACATTAATGGTCCGTTTGATTGCAAGGGTGGAAAATGGATGGAAAGAAAATATTTTACATGGAATTGATTTTCCTAGAAAATGCTTTACTGGGAATTGTAATTAATTGTGTTTGATTGATATAATTTTTCATGAAAAATGTTGAAAGTTGGTGTCCATTTGACCTTGTTTTTTTATGGAATTTGTCCATTAAAGTGATAATTTATTCTATTGAAAAAAAAAATTGAAAAAAAAAATTTACCATCTCGAATATCATTCGTTTGACTTTGTTTTGCATGTAAGTTGTCAATAAAAGTGATTTTTTTTTTTATTACCATTGTATCTAGAATTTGTTCCCATTACAAATAAAAAAAAAAGGTGGAAAATATTTTCCCACCAAATAGGTGGGAAAACAAAATAAAGATTTTGTATATCAGAGGATTGTACCTAGAAAAAGGTGAAAAACATTTTGTTAGGAAAATTTGTGCTATCAAACACCCTTAATTGGCTAAAGTTAAAAAATATTTTCCTTTTCCACCCAATTTCTAGAAAATTGGACAAGACTTTCGAGTATGCTTTCGTATACGATGGGTAACATGATCAAAATAATATTAGATAAATTTCAAAAAAAGAAAAAAAAGAAAAAAACAGATTTTTCAACTTCACAACACTACCCTTCAGTTCATATTTTATTTTCAAAACCCAACTTTTTCCTTCGTAGTTTGTACATCACACATGACGTTAAAACTCCACACGCCCCCAAATCAAATCCACGGTGTCAAAGTGGGCAGGTCGATTTGAATGAACCCGCTCAAACAGGGGCTAAGTTAGGGGAAGATTTCACAAATTAGGCATTAAATTTCACAATTACAAAAATCAGGTGTTAAATTTAAAAAATACAAAACTCAGGTATTTAGTTAATTAATAAAAAATAATTATTATTTAAATATAATAAATTACAATTATACAATGAATGATCACATGTACATAATCATAGGTCACAACTTATTTATTGGTCACATATTCTTAAATTAATTGATCACAAATTATTTCGAAGTCATAAATCAAAAAATTTATGCGTCACAATTTATTTCATTGGTCACAAATCAAAAGATTATATGTCACAATTTATCTATCGATTACATATTTTCAAATTTGTTGGTCACAAATTATCGAATTTTAAGGTTATAATTTAATGGTTAATCACAATGAACCACATAGTTGATCACATACACCAAACACCCCACCCCCTCTCCCGATCCACCACAATACTTGGTCACAAATTAACCAAATAATTGGTCACAAACGTTATCCCACCACCACCACCAACAACACAACACTACCACCGCCGTCACCAATAATACACCACAACCACCGCCACCGCCACCGCCAACATACCACCACCACAGAAACGCACCACCACAACCACAACCACAACCACCATTCTTGTGGCTTGCTGCATTGACGACTGTAGTAGAGAGATGACAGGTTGCTGTAGTAGCGACAACGACGGCAGGTTGATAGTAGAGAGATAGTGGTAAAGGTGGAGAGAATAGAGATGTGGTTTGGGAATTAATTTTAGGGTTTGGATGGATATATAGGGTGTGAGGTGTATATATAAATTAATTTGTAATATAAAATTATTACCTGATTTTTGAATAATTAAGGGGCTGTTCTCTTTGTATTTCAGTTTTGTGTTTTGAGTTTTGAATTCATTTTAGGTTTTGTGTTTTGAGTGGTAATAGTCTTGAAAACATTATGTGCTGTTCTCTTTGTGTTTTGAGTTTTGAATTCATTTTGGATTTGTATTTTGAGTGTCCATTTTGAGATTGTTGAAAATGTATTATTTTTGGCATTTTGAAAAATTATTTTGAAAATATCCAAAACGCGATTTGAAAATTTTGGCTTGATTATAACTGAAAACACTCAACAAATTGTCGTTTTGGGCTTTCTTTGTAAATTTTTAACTTATTTTCAAAAACGCGTTTTCGAAAATAGGAAAGAAAATGCATTTTTACTATTTTGAAAAATTGAAAATAGAAAACAACTTGAAAACGGTAAAGAGAATAGGCCCTTAACACCCTTAAAACAAATGAGAAATACCTTATTACGAGGGAAATATTGATATGATCTAACTACAAAATAATAATAATACAAGAAATCTAACGAGTTCAAATAACTAAAGATTAAAAAATAAAAGAAAAGGAGTTTCATATCTCATGTATGAATGGCAAACCCTCGAAATCTCAAATCAACCCAACCCAATTCAGGTTGGTTTGGAGCCCCTTTGATCGATTTTTGGGTTGGACCTGAACATTCGGTTCGTGATCGAGTTTTCCATTTATCCGTTCGTTTAACCTAATTTTTCTACAAAGTTTGTGAACCTCACCATGAGTTCTAACCCACCTTGAATCCGTTTACTACCACCACCGATACTACAAACCCATGCACAAACATCCACTGTGAGATCAATGAAAGCATATTTCAATTACTGCTTGTCTCCATCTTTAGTCATCGACACAATGTTGAAAAAAGTGGAAATCTAATAAAAAACCAAGAAGGAGAAGGACCATGAAAGAATTCTGGTGACCACTTAATTAAAATAGGGTACAATTTATGTAAGATCTCAATTTTGTGGTGATTTTGTAGTGGAGGATCGGAAGGTAGTTGTGGTATTGAGTCGAAATTTGTGGTGATTTCTTTGTTGTGATTGTGCCTTAGGTGGATCAAAATCAAATCAAATCAACTTAAATACAAGTCCAAGTAGGACCCCTAATTGATTTGGATTTTGGGTTGGGCTTCGATCTGTGCCCACCCCTAATCTTATGTATTCTCATTTCACTCGTCAACTTGCCACATAGAAAATATCTTAATGGCTTTGGGCATTCAGACTATTCTTTCTTGATGAGTACTCCAACTATAATCATATTCCTATTGTCTTGGAAGATCATGAGAAAATAACATTTATGTGCCCATATGGTACATTTTCTTATCAGAGAATATCGTTTAGATTATGCAATGTACCAACTTTATTCTAGTGTTGTATGATGTCAATCTTCATAGACATGGGGGAGAACTACGTCAAAAGTTTTCATGGATGATTTCTTGGTCTCGGTCTTTCGATCTTTATTGATGAGTGCTCAAATCACTTAAGGTCAAAGTTTTCGGAGTTTTATAAGACATGCACGATTCTATAGGATGTTTATCAACTGTTTCTCTAAAATTACAAAGTCACTCTGCAATGTACTTGAAAAGGACATTCTTCACTTTTTCAAAATGTGTTTGTTTGCTTTCAATACATTCAAGGAAGAGATAATATCAATTCCTGTACTTGTTGCACCTGATTGGAGTTTACCATTTGAGCTGATGTGTGATGTAAGAAACTATGAATTGGGGGTAGTTTTTGAAATAACGAGATTCGACCCAAACTACACCTAGAGGGGGTAAATATGTGATTATGCGGAATTAAAAACTTAATAATTAATTAGCAACAAATCATTATTAATTATATCTAGATGGTTAATCAAACAGTTCAGTTTTTCCTACGTTGAAATACCACAGTTATGAAAGCAATAAATAAACACAAGAAATGATCACGGAGAAACCTTAATTGGGTAAAAACTATAGGCACTTTGCTAGTCAACAATCCACTATAAACGAATTCGAACTTACAGTCCACCAAACTCGACTACCACTAGTACTTTCTGACCTCCTAACTGTAATTCTCACAGCTTTCCTGAATTTCGTGCTCTTGCACCAACTCCCATGTGTAGTTTTCAAAGCCCTTTTGGATTGTGCGCTCCTGCAGCAATTTTCGACTTTATGAATTCGTATATCTCATGTGGATCAACGAAGAAATTTGCGTTCTTCAACGACTAAAACTCCAGCCACCTTCTCTTGATCTTCAGAACTCTGACATATATGTAGGAAGTAGCAGTTTGGTATTTAGATTGTGGATTTGATGTTTTCACCACCAAGAACAAATCATAGGACGAAGGTTGAAATCCAATTCGATGAAGAGAATATGAAGAATATATGTTTTCACAATGATCAACCTTAGAATCTACGTTCAGAGGCGTTTAGTATTTATAATTTAGGTCTTGGGATTGAATGGGCCGGACAAAAGGCCTTAAAAACGCGAATTAAAATTTTCTGGATAACTCTGTCGCTCGAGCGAAGGCAATGCGACATGTGGGTGACAATGTTTCTGTTTCTGCCGCTCGATCCAAGTCTTAGCGACTATCTAGCAAAATTGCGACGTCGTTTTTCCTTCTTTTCCATTCTCGAACCCCAGACCTAATACAACTCAATTTCTACTATTTGCAACTTACCCCTCAACTTTTAAAACATATTAATTTTAGTCCATTTTGTTCATAGACTTGCCAATTACATCAAATACCTAACAGTCTCGAGTTAGCGCAAGAACAACATTTCTCATTTGATTTACTAAGTTAGCAAGACTCTCATTGAAGCTCGTTTAAAGTACGCTACTATCGAGAAAGAGCTTTTAGTAATGATATTCAAATTTAACAAATATCGTCTTACCTAATTGGTTCGAATGTGATTCTGTACACATGTCATATCGTGCTAAAGTATTTTCTATCAAAGCAAAATGCGAAGTCAAGACTTATTCCGATCAATACTTCTCTTGCATGAATTTAGTTGGAGATCCGTGATAAGAGGGAGGCGAAAACTTGGTAGTCGACTATTTATCTCACCTTGAATTGCCAAAACAAGATCATACATATCATAACAAAGTTTTTCTCTCTGAGACACTCCTATAAATTAGGATAGCTCCTTGATATGCAGACTACATAAATTACTTAGCCATCTTTATCATTCCACCAGATTATTCGAACCATCAAAAGAAGAAATTTGTGAATGACATTAAGCAATACTTTTGGGATGATAATATTCTTTATATGGCATGATTGAGTTGATAACTAAAGATGGCTTGAGAAAGTTCAAACTGAATAGGCACAACTTGAAAGCATATTAGGGATGCGATTTCTCCAATAAGAAATCAACTGTCCAACTCACCAATCTAGAATAGCCACAACAATAAATTCGAGCTACCAACTATAATCAAGCGCTTATTGAGAGGAAACACAGTTTTCTTTCCTTTTATTTATTGTGGTTTCTGTTTCGTTGTGAGAGTGAAATCATCCCCTGTTCAAGTAAAGCTCTGTAAACTTCACATTCCTGATCTCCAATCACGTACTCCCCAATTTTTCCTAAAAAGACAATCAGATCAGATCATTTTCATTTAAAAAGAAAATTAGGAAGAGATAATAGAAACGATTCAGCTCATTATTCAGATAGCACTCTTTTACCATATACAACTTCCTTTAACCTAGGTAAATTTTCCTATTTCCTCTCGTTTTTTAAGTAAGAGTGTGCGCGTTGAAGGGTGGGGAACGACATTCACTAATAAGCTTATTTAAAAGGTTTTCTTTACAACTTATACAGGTTACTAGAAATATATGAACATCTCTATCTTTACTCGCTTTATTGTAAGCTCAAGCTCACAAAGAACCTGTTACATTTGCTATACAAACTTTCCAAAATTAAACTAATGGATCTAACCCAGATATCCTTCTCAGTCAAGATTCTTTATTATCCAACAACTGGTGGACATAGGGAAAGAAAGTGGATAAATTATTAAGTGAAACATTTGAAGAGGAGATAATTAAAGAAAATCACATGACATACCTCTACAAATTTGAGAAGGGGGAGAAGGGACAAATGAATAAATTAGTATTACCACAATGAGACTTAAAACTCGAATGTCCAAATTATAAAATCAAGAATCCTTATTTTTAGTGTTTTTTCTTATTTGAATCATACCAGAGAAAGTACCTATTCGAAAGATGAGTTTCAGCATTCATAAGTGCCAAATTTCATAATTACTGTTACAGTCAAATTAGAAAAACTACCGACAAGAGTATGAGTTGTGGAATATAGCAATTACCATGTAAAAGGCCTGGAGACTTAGGTGGCTGCAATTTAGCCATGTAATATGAAATTCCAAAAGCTGAGGAACAAGAAGGGAATGCCACCATCAATATCTTTTTCAGCAAATCCCATTTTGTGGCGCAAGCATCCACTTGTCCCCAAATAATTAACTTTCTCATGGAGCACAAACATTACAAACAAGTGGAATCCACTCGGCTATAGCCGTGTACCTTTTTAATATTATTCTTCTCCGTAGGCATCCTGATCTCATTTGCATAGCACAAACATTACAAACAAGTGGAATCCACCCGGCTATAGCCGTGTACCTTTTTAATATTATTCTTCTCCATTAGCATCCTGATCGCATTTGCATCATCCCATCTCCCAGTATCAGCATACATATTATACAACAAGACGTATGGGCCCGAGCTTTTTGATTCCAATTTCATTAGTGCTTCAGCTTCAACTTTCGCTAAATCCACATTGTTGTGCACTCTACAAGCGCCTAACAAAGCTCCCCACACAACCTTGTCTGGCTCAATTGGCATATCACGAATAACATCCATGGCCTCCTCAACCTGTCTAAACCGACCGACAACATCCATAAGGGAGGCAAAATGTTCAACTCTCGGTTCAATACCAAAATCACTACCCATGGATCTAAAATGTGCCTTTTTCCACTAGACGAGCATGAGCACATGCACTGAAAACTGATATGAATGTAATATACGTTGGTCTCACTTCAATTTGCTTCATTGATTCAAAGAGTGTCGGGCCTCCTTGGCAAACCCATGAGATGCATATCCTCCTATCATAACGTTCTAAGAGATGACATCCTTCTGAAATTTCATCTCATCAAAGACTGTCTTTGCTTCAACTATTGGCCCACATCTTGCATACATGGTAATGAGAGAATTATTTAACGGTATGTCCAGAATAACAATCTTTGTAACCAATTGATGAATTTGCATACCTAGTAGCGAATCTGCAGTTTCACCATAAATGCTAAGAAGCGAGGACAGAGTACGACGATATGATTTCTCTTATTCTTTCTTTATCTTAAGATAAATTTCAACGCCTCCTTTGTAGTTTGCATTTTTCTCACATCTTGCTATTATGGTATTCCAAGAAACCTGACTTTTTTGAGGTATCCTCTTAAAGAAATTGCGTGCAAGTTCCATATCCCCTGCTTGTGTGAAGCCCAAGATTATCAAATTCCAAGATAAGGTATCAGGATTTGACATTTGTAAAAAGAGTTTGGTCGCCTCATCCATATTCAGCACATGAACATAGCCACTAATCATTGTGTTCCAGGAAAATGTAGCTCGGTCATCCATTAGATCAAATAGCTTCCTTACAGAAACAATATCTCTAGCTTTGACATAGCACATAATCATAGAATTTCAAGATACTACATTTCTTTCGAACCTCAAGTCTCCCCCACTTTCTTTGTTACCACAAACTGCTATCTGATAAGAAAGACGTTGAGCATCCTTAACCTTACCTTTTCGGCCGTACCCAACAATTAAAGTATTATAAGCGCGAATAAGATATTTTTCCCTGTCACCCCTTTTCCCATATTTAAATAAGAGATCATCGGCCTCATCAAGTTCATCATTTTGAATCAAACCAGATACAAGGGCACTAAGAGAAGCTGCATCTCATTTTGGCATCCTCTTAAAAAACTCTATAGCTTCCTTAACATCTCCAATGTACAAGAACCCAGTAATCATTGTGTTCCAAGTCACCACATTCCTCTCCATCATACCATTAAAANTGATTCAAAGAGTGTCGGGCCTCCTTGGCAAACCCATGAGATGCATATCCTCCTATCATAACGTTCTAAGAAACAAAATCCCTCTCAGGTATTTTATCAAACAAGTCACCACTTCCTCTCCATCATACCATTAAAAAGCCTAAAGGCATCATCCATCCTACCATTCTTCGCATACCCACTAATCATAGTATTCCAAGAAACAAAATCCCTCTCAGGTATTTTATCAAACAAGTATCTACTTCCTTCCACATACCTTCTTCTACGGCACGATATATACAGTGACAACATCAAATTCCACGACACCACGTCTCTTTCAAGAATTTCATCAAATAGATTCCTGGCTTTAGCAATCTCTCGATGTTGAACATATCTACTCAACATTGAGTTCCACGTTACAGTGTTTATTTATGACAATTTATCAAAAAAATGCTCTTGCATCTCCGAGATGGCCACTGTATATCAACTGTGTAATCTTCTTATTAAGTGCACGGATTCCTGGAGTGTCTACAAAATTGGGTTTCAGTGTCGAGAAGACACGAGTTTCTTGAAAAAATTATCCCTCAAGTCTGGAGCTGAAATTGAGTAATGCAAATAAATAATTGTATTTCAATGTTCTCATACCCGCCCAATAAAGTGACATAGTTAGAATAACTTAGAATTAGGGCTGGTGTCTACGATGCTTGATATTCCAAGAGACAGAGAGACATTCGCGGGGGAACTTTGAATAGGATATATATGCATGGATTATCCGGGCTAATGGTTTTAATATTTTTGTTTTTGGGCTTGGGCTTGGGCTTGGGTTTGGGCTTAGATTGTGTTGATTTTGTTCTTCTAATCGTGTGGTAGACGCTTTAGTTGGTAGCATGGGTTATTAGCACGTCTACATGTGGCAATCACGGGGTTTGAAACCTTTACCTCCTTTTATGCTGACGATTCTTATTTTGGCCCCATTTATCACAGTTTGCTGTAGGGACCTCATCTTTCCTTTCTGTTAGAGGACAGTTATGTGTTTCGGGGTGTTCAGTTGTATATATCAGATTACAGCCTTCGCTTGAAAATGATTGAGGAGTTTCATGGTGAGGGTCATGTGGGGCGGGATCGCACTTTAGCTCTCATTATTACTTCATTTTTCTGGCCTACTATACTCCGTGAAGTGGAGAAGTTTGTCTCACGGTGTAGGGTATGTCATGTGGCAATAGGAAAAGCCACGAACGCTGATCTTTATTGACCCTTACCACTGCCTTCAGCTCCGTGGACTGATATTAGCATGGATTTTGTCCCGAGTTTACCACGCACATAGTGTGGTAATGACTCCATTTTTGTGGTCGTGGATCGATTTTTGAAAATGGTGCACTTCATCCTTGTAAGCGTACCACTGACGTTGTTAAGGTTTCCCAGCTCTTTTTCAGAGAGATTTGGTTTGCCTACTTCTATTGTGTCTGGCAGAGACACAAGGTTCATCGGTCACTTTTGGCGGAGCTTATGGAAGTCAGTTAACACGTCACTCAATTTTAGTAGTGCTTACCACTCTCAAGCAGATGGGCAAACTGAGGTAGTGAATCAATCTTTGGATGATTTGTTGCGGTGCTCAGTTGGGGATTATCTTTGCTCATGGGATCAACGATTTAGCCAGGCAGATTATAATCATGCTCGAAATAGGAGCATCGATTTCAGTCCGATTCAAGTCGTGTATAGTATTCTGCCCCCCAGTCCTATTGATTTATTGACTCTGTCCTCTAAGACTCGGTTGTACGGGACGATTGTTGACTTTGTTCGTAGTTTGCAACATGTTCACGAGGAGACACGAGCTAAGCTGGTGGAGTCCAACCGTAAGTATAAAGATGGGGGACCGGTATTGACGTTCTGTTGAATTTGATGTTGAGGATTATGTTTGGGCGGTGCTGACTAAGGATCGAGTGCCTTCTCATGAATATTCGAAGTTATCGCCATGATTTTACAGGGAAATTTAACCATATAAAGAACACAAAGCAACAGACTTTCGACATTTGACTTTACCAATTCTCAGCATGGCCAATACATGTGGTATAACTGAAGCTATTCTTGAGAGGTAATCTTTAACGAGTTATGAATGTCCATGCAAAGGATAAAGCCAAACATAATACTAATTGTGGTTATAAATAGAGGCACATTATCAACAATTATCTCTGTACAATATTTCTTGACAGTTTAAAATTAACAAAATCAAAAGTTTAACTAGTGGCATTAGTTATACTTTACTTCTTCATTATGAAACTAAACATGCACTAGTATGCTAGACCTCTTTTAAACCGCTACTCAGTGTGGCCTGTGGGTAAATCTAAACATCAAATCATACACTTCAGATTCCCATGCAAAAATTTGCAACAAGTTCTAAGTTCATAATTCTGAATCCAAGCAGTACCACTTGTGAATATTACTCAGAAAATTAAAGAAAACAAAATAAAAGATAGAATTTTGACTAAATTCTTAGATACGAACAGTAACCTTACAAAAAGACAATGACAGTTTATATATTCTTACAAGCAAAAAATCATGGTGTCCATTAGCTTGCACTTTAAACTTCTTGCATACATCACCGTTGTAAAATTTCTTAGTCCTAGCACCAAGATGACTGAAACTACACAAGCTACCAGTGTCGCATCAATGATTATTAGAAAAGCCAGTCTATAACACTCCACACTAGTACACATCAAGTCTTGCCCTTATTACCGAACTAGTCCTAGCTGCCATTTGCTTTATAGCCTCTTAATCATATAAATAACCAGTTATTCCAACATTTAGAATATAATTTCCAAGTGGCTGACCTCAATCCCAAAGTCTATAATGCATGATAGTATTTGAGCCCAAATAATTATGATATGGTTGCAAAGATCAACGACCACTGGACTCCAAAACAAAACCCTATAATCACATAGGATAAATATAGAGATTTTGGGACCCCAAGTGCAATGGAAATATTGCTAATGCAACAGAGAAGAAGTACAAATGTAAGCATTAGGGGACATGGGAGGAATGGCAACAAGACTGGTGAGGGTGCACATCTCTACCATGTCGGGTATTTCACTGCCCCCATTCCCCATTAAGGCAGGACAGGATTGTGTTTTATTTTTCTTGTAAATTCTATGAACATGTGGGTAATTTGGAAATTGGGCTAATGGGCTTAGGAAATCGGTTAGGGTTTGGCATAAAAAGATGGACTAAGGTAATTCTAAACAAATTTTAAATTTTTTTTATAAAATTAATTAGACAAATCGGGGTAGGGACAGGGATTCCCTGTTCCCAGCCCAGGAGAAGCAATTTTTTGCCCTGAAATAGCCCAAACAGGGATCGGGTTTGGCATGGCAAATCGCCATGCCTAGATGTGGGAATATGCACTTTTCCAAGAAACCGAAGGCTATTTCTCCAAGATAATTCCATATGTTTACCAATTTGTCCTAGATTATCCATTGCTTTCAATGTCCCCCCTACTCCAAATGTTGTGACAGTAAATAAAATTATCACATCTATGATGGAAATTGCTCGCAAAATATTTTAATACTTATCTCTTTCTAGTGGTTTGAAAGGGTTGCTCTACCACAAAACTGGCGATTTTCCTTGTTTTTCTTGATCACAAGTTCGGGCTTAGGTTCAATTTCTATCTTCAACTGGTGTAGGTTTGACAGTTCAGAAACAACTTTTTTCACTTGAATTGGATTATTTAACTCTTCCCTCTTGCTGTTCCAAACGTTGAAATCTTCTTTGATGATAACAACCGGTGAGAAATAATAAAATCAGCACAAAACTGTCACTTTCTGCATTTGCAGCTCTAGGAAAATGGAGTCTGGTTTGTAAGATAATTAGAATCATGAGGAAACTCACAAGACTTAATGACACATAGTTAATGTTATAGAAGATTTTGAGCTCACTTTCTTGCTGGACAACCTTCATGAGTCGAACTGTACGAAGGAAAATACAAGAAAGGCCACTTGAAGCCAACCAATAAAGAAAATAAGAGACTTAGAATCATGTCCATAAAAAGCATGACATAATTGTATGATAATTGCCCCACTTTATCCACCAAAACCATTCAATAGCCTAATAATTATCCCTTGACTTTTATGAAAACTCTTGATACAAGTAACCAGTGCACCAATATTGGAAAATGTTTAGGAATTCACACCTATAAATATATATAGACACATCAGTCAAGCATGGGGTTTGGCTGTACAGCCTGTGACGGCCAACCATATCATGTAGTAGCTGAAAAGATTCATGACTATACTGAACGAAAGAACATGCCGAGGTGGTGTAATTTCATTAGTAAGGCCATACATGATTCCTATAATTGTGCCGATGTCTTTTGAAGAATCCTAGGAGGTTTATGGTTGTTTTGTCATAACACAGATGATTCGATGTCACTGGAATGGAGGCCGAACATGTAGGTTGCACCAGACATCGACGTGATTAGGAGGGAGGCAAAAAGTATGAACCACCAGCTGGTGACCACTTGGAAGTTAAAGTTTGTTATGGCCTTCAAACTGCCACCATGCTGTGTTTTCTTTTTCTTAATACGTCTAAGGGAATCTCCAACACTACGTTTCTCTCACATAAAAAGTAGCAAGATTAGTACAATGTAATGATTGGAGGTGTGAATCCCTAACCTTCGGTGCCACCTCTAAAATTTTGACACCTCATTAAATGTAGAATTTTATTGAACATAGTGATACAAAAGAAATTTCATTCATTAGATAATGAAGTGGTGGAGTCCACAAGTAATGCTATTTAGCACAAATAGTGCTTCGGTGACAAGCATCACTTGTGGTAGATGCATAATTCTAGAATTCAGCATTGTTCGAACAAAAAATGTTTGTATTACCAAAGAACAATGATATTTATCATTGGTTTAGATGGTATCAGCCCCTAATTCATTGGCTAATAAACTAAAATGTATCACGGCTTCATTAAACAATCACCTATTCCTAGACTATTGAAGAGAACGGGGTGAATTACCAAAATTTTGACATCTCAAAAAATTGTATCAAGGTCAATTTTTTTGGCGAAACATCCTAGGGTACAATCAAGTCAGGACAATAAATCAAAACTCTTTGTGGGTTGCCCTAAGTAATATGCAGCTCATGCAAAACTAATTAAATCTTTGTTTTATTTATTGAAGGAAGTGAAGAGAAAGAATCCAAAGCCGCACTTGGTTGAACTTTTTGACAACGGAAAATCTCCTATTGAACTTGCCAATTTCTTGATCACTTTTCTAGTTTCTCTACCATATATAGAGTATATCTTGCAATTTGAAATATAAATATGATAAATAAACCTATTTAATATTCATTTGTGTACACATAAAAAACCTAGGGAATTTTCTTTTCAAATTATTAACGCTTCTTCACACACAAATACACATGCTTCATATAGAGAGTGATTTAAAGCATTTTCAAGAGACTTTCCATTTGTAAAGATCATCTTATGCATAATAGAAAGTATCTTTAAATTTAAAGACATTTTTTTTACACTCCAACAAGTTCTCTATTTTGACTCTTTATTCTATTTTTTCCAATCAACATTTAATAATTTCTCCTCATATCTTATTTAATATAATTTTTATATGTTAATGGCCAATCAATTCAAATGTAAATTGAATAATTTAAATTGTAGGGTATTGAAATTTGTAATGTATTAAATACAATCATTGTACATTAAAAAACTGTTTGGGCTACATTTTTTTTTTCATTCTCATTCTTCTACTCATTTTCAACCACACATTCTTCAATAAAATAATATTTTTCATCACATCAATAATTTTTCCTTCATTTTCAACCACGTATCCCTATCACATCAATCA
>CAIGRF010294256.1:19388-33118 GCA_903798235.1 Fraxinus ornus | reverse complement strand
ATTTCAAATTTAAGGTTAAAGGTTTTAAATTTCAAAAATCAGGTTTTCATTAAAATTTATTTGTGAATTAATTAATTAATTATATATTTTATTAATAAATATATAAAGGTCACATATCTATGCAATTTGGTCACAATTCAAAAAATTTAAGTTCACAATTAAAATTTTTTATAGGTCACAGTTCGTTCGTCGGTTACAAATTAAAAATTTAAAAGTCACAATTTATTTATCGGACACAAATCACAAAATTTATAAGTCACACAATTTATTTTATGGTCACAAAATATCAAATTATAGGTCACGTATTACTTTTATTGGTCACAAATTAATAAATTTGTAGGTCACACGGTATTTATTGGTCACAATTTATTCTTTATTGGTCACATACCAATCAATTTATTGGTCACAATCAACAAATCATTTGTGACCACCACCAACACAACACCACAGTCGTCTCCATCGCTAACACCACAGAAACACACCACCACCGCCAACACCAACACTACATAAATTGCCGTCGCCGCCAACACCAACACCACCCCCCAATGAAAATGACCTCACCACCACCACCATCCCCAACAACTACCACGAACCACTGCACCACGCCAAAACACACAAAACCATAACAACCGCATCCAAACCGGAAAAAAACCCTCCAGAGTGGAAACCACCGCATCCAAACCACCGCACATCTCGAACAGATCACAAACCCCACAGTCCTCGCATAGATCACAAACCCCGCAGTCGTAGCCGCATCTACACCAATTTCAGCCTCCTCCGCCTGCTTTTCATCAGCACCATCCCTCTGCTCAACCACTTGTCGCTCTTCAACCTCCCTACGACGGTAGTATGCCAAATTTCGACGTCGACGACTGGAAGAAGAGAGAGAGAGAGAGAGATAAATGATTTTTTGATTTTTAGGGTTTGGTAATTATAATTTAGATAGAAATGAATTAATATTTAATATTTAAAATGAAATACATGATTTTTGTGTAAATAAACTCCAAACCTGATTTTTGAATTGGAAATTTTAAATACCTGCGTGGGTGTGATTTCCTCTTTAATTTATTATTGTTTGTCAAGGTCTTTAATTGAATACCTAGGTAATTTAATGCGTCTAATGAGGCTTATTCAAATTTACATAAATATTGTCAGTTTACTTAGGTAGATGAGATTGATTTGAACTGGAGACAAGTAAATTTATTTAATTAGTGAATTCAACCGAATACAACTTTAGGAATTGAATTTGAGGAGAAAAATTAAAGAGTGATAACTAAGGTGAAATCATGAGTGATGACGCTTTAACCATCATATTAACGAGCAATTACATTTCCTTGCTTTTATTTTCTTTAGTTAATATTAGTTTAATCAAAAATCTTGTCATGAATGTTTGTTTTATCAAGAGTTAGGAATAGTTAAATTTATCTTTAAATAGATATTATTCGTGAGAACGATAATTCGGACGCTTTACATTTGTTATATTCAAAATTGTAATTGGTAATTTTCGTGTGCAAAATCACGAGTTATCGAGTTGTAATTGAAATCAAAATAATCAAGTATTGGTAGTATAGGTCATGAAGAAGTCAAATATGTCAAATATTGATCAGGGAGAAAAAGCCAGCATATTACCGCTCGCTGCACACCAAATCGGTGCTCACAACAAGGGCACTGGCGCTCACTGAGCGCGACCTTAGCGCTTGAACGGCACAGTCATCGCTCCCTAGGCGTGAGAGCAGCGCTCGAGCCGTGGTTACGTTTAGAAAATCCTAGTTCACGATTTTAAGCTAATTTTTCAATTATATTCAACCTCAACACTGCCTATTATATATAGCCAAGCATATGTCCGTCCCGAAGCATATTGAATCATTATTTCATATTAAAAATTATATTATTGAAGGTCCAAATCACATTTCAAAGATCTCTTGATTCAATCACAAGATTAATTCTTCATAATTTATCCAAAACAATATTTTGCCATTGGTTGAGCCTTTGTTTTATACAAGAGAATATCTTCAGATATCAATTACATATTCCATAATCTCTTGCTTCAACCAAAGATCAAAACACAAAAGATTTAAAGATCAAACACCAAAAATTCTTACCTTTACTTATAAGCCTTGAGAGTTTTGAAGTTGGAGAAGAGGCACTTGGAGTTCTAGCGCCCTGAAATGAATTCGTTCTTGCTGATCCATGTGGAGGGAAAAGTAGTCCAGAATTGTTGGAAAGTACGAATCGCACAATCAAAGAGGTTTTTTGGCGATTTATAAATTGTATGATCAAAGTCGGCTAAGGTTTAACATTGTCTCGACCAATTGTAAGTTAAATTTTCTAGTGGATCTTTTTGACAAGGTTTGCATGAAAGTTTTTGATCATTGTGAAGAGCTCTTCGAGGGTTTTCCTCCGTCATCAATTTCTGGTAATTTTTTACTTTTTATGTTTTTGATCTATGTGATTGTGATTGTTTAACTCATGGCTCAAATTGTATTTAACCTTAATCATCTAGAAACAATAAATAAGCCACGTGTTGCTTTTTATTGGTTAATTCCGTATATTTGGGTCTATGAAGTGATATATAAGTTTAACAAGATTGGAATTAATGTCTAAACGAAGCATTATATTCGTTCTTAACAAGATTCACTTTACTCCTTGTTTAATTGACATCGTGCACTTACATTAATACACCACAACAACACTGCATCTCTTCTTTTCCCTTTTAACTCCTTGGAATTGTCCCACCGTGGGACTAATGTTGGATGACCAATGAGGATAAAAATTGACCAATGAGGATAAAAATTCCGTAATACATCCAACATTACTCCCTATGACCAATGTAGTCAAAGAATTAGAAATGAAAAACCACTTAATAGTAAATTAACAGACATTTTTGTAGGGAAAAAATATTTACTTGATTCTGATTTATTCTTGTTTCGGAATATGTTCTTCAAAAAAATATACAGACAGAATCCACCAGTATATAACTTTGTTAAGCAAAACTGTATTACCATCCAGAGAAAGTCAATCTCGAGGAAGTTAAAGTGGTGCTCTACTGCCCAGATGTAAGCACTGTCTTAGAGATGAAGATAATATCTAGACGCGTCCAGGCCCGGCACTGCATGGCAAATATGCCTGGTAAATTTTTACTAGAAATAAAAAAGCCTTTTCTTGGATATTACTTTGTCTCTTAGAGCGTGTTTGAGAGTGATTAAAATCCAATTAAAATTGAAAATATAGTCGTTATTATATGTCACTCGTCTAATAAAAGTCAACAATAACGGCTAGTTTTTCAGTTTTAATCCAATTTTAATCTCTACCGAACACGCCCTTAATATAGGGATCAAAGGCATAGAGTTTCATCGAATTGGAAGTTAATTTCGACATGAAATTAATGTTAGTAGAAAAATGGCGGGATATTTTGAATCAAGACTCTCTCAAATTCTCAATTTCGAACCTGAAGACATTGTTCCACATGCTTTATTAATGTTATCGGTCATGACTTCCGTCCCACAACAATGTACAGATGCGGAGATGAAGCAAGAGAATTCAAAAATAATATTAGACTATTTTGAATAGAAACAGTTGGTATTGTAACCTTGTCTGTTTTTTCTCTCGAATTAAATTGAACCAAGTAAAAAAGAAAAGGCAAGGAATGAGTTACACGAACTTGGATAGAATCATAGAACTCACTCTTATAACGGACTCTTAAGCGGGAGGGAACCCAATATGCTTATTAGCCCACAAGGCAGGCCATCCACAATTGAAGTGGAATTCAAAAGTAATCGTTACAATGTGCTTACCGACTAGTGCAAAAGCTACAATATCTAACTTCTCACTGAAAAATTGAAAAATAAGAATGAATAGAAGGGGAAATTCGACCTCTAAAGTAATGTATGGTTTCCCTGTGGTGGCATAGCACTCTGTGGATAGACGAAGGGATCTCCAAACGGGTTTGAAGACCCCAGTTGTGGCATTTGTGATTGAGAATATTGAGTTGTATGTTGATAGGGCACCATCATATTTTGCTGCTGCATCATCGTTTGATTCTGCTGTTGCATCATCATTTGCTGTTGCTGGGACATATATGCCATCTGCACATTTATTGGTGGCGCAAAGTTATTCGACATGGTGAAGGGGTCTTGTTGATCCAATGGATTTGGTACGGCCATTTCGTGTCCATAGCTGGTATTGTAGCCTGCATTCTGCAGCTGTAATTGTCTCCGGGCAGAATCATCTTCATATAAGCTATCGAGCAATAGCTTGTCGAACCCCCCAGCCTAATACAGGTGACAAAATGGTTTAGAACTATCACGCAGAAGTACTGATCTTATGATGGATATCTTAGCAAAAAACTCCTGAGGGCGTTCTATTGTGTAGGACTAAACTGTGCCAGACGAGACTGAGGAAGAGAAGGATGTTTTAAAATTGTCAACCTTTCTAATTCCATGGCAAAATTGTTAACAAAAGAAGTCAGCATATCACATAACACATAGGAAGCGCAAGGCAACCTCAAAATGATGTCAATGTAAAATAGAACTATATCCAATCTTGACAAAGACCAAACTTTGGTTATTTGGAAGAATACAAGTTTTAATTACTTCTGGTGAAAAAAAAAAAAAAAAAAAAGGAATCACGGCCTTCATACAGAAGTAAATTGAAGATGAGAGAACAAACCATTTTGGTATCTTCCACCTGACTTTTAATGTTGCTTGGTGCAGTAACTAGTGCCAACTCCCATCCTGAAGTTTTTCCTATTTCACTCCATGCATTATGCATTGGAAGTCCTTCATTGCCTACAAAAGTATTTCAGACAGCGATTTTACATTTTCAGAAATATGCATGAACAAACAAATAGGCAACAAAATCAATAACAATTGACTCATATAATCCCGACCGTACTTCAAGAATAATTAATTCATTCAGCGAGGAAAGATAAAGTGCAGTATGTTATTTGATTATCAGATATTCTTTGCCTTGAAAGTAAAATATTGTTGAATACTAAATTTAAATAAATAAACATTTCATATATAATAGTTTAAGCTTTTAGATGAGATGACTCAACATGGTCTTGAGTTCAAATATCATGGCTACCCATTTATGGAAATTGTGCATGTCTTTGATGAAAAAATGAATATGGCATGAATGTTAGGGGTGTGTTGAAGACTAAATCTAAATATATGTGTTCCCTCTAAGAAAACTCAAGCTTTTGGATGAGGTGGTTCACTAAATGGTGAATTCAACCATCATGAAAGGTGATTTTATTTGGGTCATTTACTGTTCATAATAGTTTAATAAAAATATGTCACCATCTTGGATGTGCTTCTTATGAATCTTGGACTAGTCCAATTCAAAAAGTATTCAGTTATGCAATATAACTCACCGTGTTGAACAATGGCAAGAGCCAATGCGTTGCTTTCCTCTAATTCTGAGGCTTTCGGATTTACTTCATTCAGACCCTGAGAAAATTTATGTTGAGTATACAAAATTTAGAAACTACCTTAATCGAGCCTCATAATGGAAAAAGAAAATGCAAAAAGAGAAAGGTTACCAGCAGATCAACAGGCTCTTCAGCTGATATTTGTGGTCCATTTTCCTCTTCATTTTCAGTCTGAGATTCCTCTAGTGCATCAACCTGCTCTTCTTCACTTTCAACTTCTGCAACTAGATTTTCGCTTTCTTCGGGGGTTGATGCTTCAGGTTTCTGAGTCTCTTCTTCTGGCTTTGGATACTCTTCATACTCCTATTATTAACAATAACAAATTTCATGCAAATTGTTATTAATCCTTGACTAATAGCATGTTTGGCAAAGCTTAAAAGCACCTTATTTGAGAAGCATAAAAATTTGCATGTACATGTAGTTAAGTGATGCAAGTTGATCAACATAACAATCATTACCATTTCATTAACTGATCATCACAATTTCATTAACTGCATCATCAGTTAATGAAATGGTGATGATTGTTATGATCAAGAATAAATTTATTAATGGTAGGAAACAATAAAGATGAAAAAGGATTCATGTAGCCAACAAAGCTTAGTTTGTCACTGTTGTGGAAGATGATAAAACTTGAAAATCTTATGTTCTGAAAACTTCATAAAGTGAGTTAGGTGAGCTTCGCACCAGTCTCTTACTTGACATTGCACCTGTCTGAGGTGCTTCCCTTACATATTCCTCCATAGTTGCAAGAAACGAGGGAGGAGCCTGTGGATTGCAGAAAATTACACTCAAAATCTGTCATTAGACTACAAATATTTCTTATTGACTCTTAATTATACAATAAAAATAACCTGTCTCAAGATTGGGAATTGAAAGGTACGAGCAAGGTCCAAAGTTCTGCAGAAGTCATAAAAATCAGCTAGATGTTCTGCCTACAGAAACGAGTGAAAAAGACAAAATGAATATAAAGATCAGCAATCTTGTCTATGGAATACTTGTCATGTACGTTAATTTACATGTTGAAATATGAGATCCTGACATGAAGCAAAGGAATATACCTGTTTAGCTGCTGTTTTGTAAATATTGAGAGCTTTGACAGCATCATGTTTGGCCATATCAAAATACTACAAAAAAATTAATCATCTTGAGATAGTTTCTCAATGTAGGGAAGATAGTCTCAAAATTCGATAAAGGAAAATACCGTGTCAACAAGATTAATGATCCCGTCGTTGATCGCACAATATATTTTGAAGCTTTCTTTCAATACCTATATGATCACAATTTTATATCACTCAATTGTAATTTAGAAAACAAGGTTGATAGTGTTTCCCAAAAGAATGAACACTTGTTTAAATGTAGTAATTGGTTTCAAAACTTGCATCTAGAAAAATAATGTAACAATCTATTAGTTTCTCATCTATGCTCATGGGGTCATGCATTAAAGAAAGAAGTTTTGCCATACGTAAAACACTGATGACATGTTGGGTATGGTGGATTGCACGGTACTAGATAATATTAAGAAAGAAAAGAAAAGGCTAAAATCATGTCAGTTGCTCTGCTCAGTACAATCTAGTATTGCATAATAAACATTCCTTGAAGGATCTTATGCATACCAGGGCCAAGGCATACTGGATGAGATAGTTGTAGCAAGCTGCTCCTTGGGGCTGCAAGATTTCTGACAGATTAGATAGCTTATACAGATAACGCAAAAATGACTGATCAAATAGAGCAAGAACTGCAGGCCAAGGTTCAAAGAGGCATCATAGGGCCTAAGTAACCGAGTTAGTAGGGAACTAACTATCCACTATTACAAGGCAACACGCACTTCACCTTTTCTATATCACTATATTAAGTCTATTACTGTAAAAGAAAGGTGCCTACACACCTTTGTAGTTGTCCTTGAATGATACTCAGAAAGATCGACCCCAAGGATCAAAAGCCAGATACTAGCCATGTGATACGAAGAAAAGAAGACTTATTTGTGTGTTTTATTACGTGTTATAAAGCACTATGCCCCTGGTTTCTGGTTACTGGATTGAAAGGCGTAAAAAAAATTATTTATGCTTCTGCACCTGATCTGGCTTTCAGGGTTCTTATCAACCATTACCTGGCAACTAACTAGGCGGTAGAGAAGCTGCTGCAATGAAGGTAACATCTCCAACAGTTGTTCAGCATTCAAGATCCGCGTTCGACTACGTATCTGACGCAACAAAGACCACTTTATATATCTACTCTTAACTATTATGTATAATCTAATTGGAGGAAAAAGTATTTGAATTGTGTTCAAGAGACCACACCTTAGATATTCCAGCAGCTGTTTTGATCAATTTTTCCGACTCTATATCATATTTTAAGGTCCTAAAACATTCGAGTTTTTCCTCTAAAAAGAGTGCATATGTTCGGATCCAAGCAGAGCAATCCCAAGCTGCATCAGAGCTATCAGAATGTTAAGAAAACAATTCTACATCAAAATGAGACTTTCTTCTGAAAAATCTTCTCTTTCCTGGTAAACAAGGAAAGGAGAAGAATGATTGACAAATGAATATAATGCAACATGTGCAAATTTCAATTTACCTTGAGAGCTCGAATCATCCTTGAACTTGGAGATTTGAAATAAATGTCCTCTACGAGAATAGTATAGAAACTCCTCTTTGAAGGTAGGATCTCCCTCCCTTAATGTCCTATGAATGACTATCAATGTCTTTAGGGCAACCTGAATTATTAATCATATGTTAACATACACAAGGCTGAAATGAAAGTCTCTGTACAAATATATATACTCAACATAAGCAGCCAAATACTCTTTTGAGGGAAAAAGAAAGAGTTAGGGAAACATCGCCCAAAAGATACTATCTCACGAACCACAAACGGGGTTCCTATGTTACAAAGCAAGCCCATAGGGGATTCGATGTATAAGAATACAAATTTCCAATATATAAAACAAAGCCATCAAAGGAGATGGCTAACAAATCCCTTTTGACATGGGACAACACAAAGCCATCAAAATTACACACAAAATTAGAAATGAGGAGAAAAATTACAATCCAACTGCACGTCTTTGCCAGCCTTCTAGACAGTGCATGGATGCAATATGCAACATCAGCTCTCGGGCAAGATACAGATGTCACAGCAAAAATTTCTGAGAAGAAATAGAGGATAAAATGGTGAAAATTTCAAAGCAATGAGAAAATTGAATATATAAATACTCAACAAGAAATGAATGTAGGATCAACTTTTATATATATAAAGCAGAAAGCCTCTAGAACTGACATTATATTATCAATCATATATGATATAACTCACTTCTAACATGCCGTTCTTTCGGGGGACATTCGACATGGTTGGTGGCCTTGACAATTGCAATATCCAAATCCTTAACACATTTAGGCCATGAAATTAAAATCCCATCAAGAAAAAAAAAATGCAGCAGATGAAGCCCAAAATCTTGATCAAGAAATTTTAAAAAATCCCATCTGGGGTACACGTATTTAAATATGCAATCAATGTGTTTGATTTATTTATTCACCTTGAATTCGCTATTGACCTTGGCTATGCCAACAGTGGTGGAGTCTTTGAGCGCCCCATAGGCTTTTCTAAAGCTATCCATTTACAGAAACATGCAACACCAAGTTATTATATTCAATATCCAATCAATTCCCTGCTCATCAAATCAAGAATAAAGCTTATAGAAATTTGGCTTCTTGTTCTCATAGCATTGAGCTTTTCCAATTTAAAATACCCACGATCTCTCTATCTGTATATGCATATATGTATCTGTTAGGTTGAAGATGGGAGCAAAGATATGGGACAGTTGTACGAGGACAAATTTTATTTGTTGTCCGCTAGTTGTTGGATGTTGGCCATTTGTCAATCATTGGAAAATATTCCATTTGGTGCATTTGGACGTTGGCTTCCCACCAAAATTATAAAAATGTTATTTTGCCAGAAATAGAAAAATTCATAAAACTCATTGAGACTATTATATATTGCTTTGAAAGTAGATCCTTTCAGCTTTTAAAAATGTTGTAGAAGCTCGACTCAAAAATTCTTACAACCATGTAAATTTCATTCTATTATACCTAATCTAGGGTTAAATTCACTAGTGGCCACCCAACTTCATACTTAGTGTCACCATAGTTACCCAATTTGATTTTGTTTCACCATGGTCACTTAACTTTATATTTAGTGTTACTATGATCACCCAATTTGATTTTATTTCATTAAGGTCGTCTGATTTCATATAACGTTTCACTATGACCACCCAATTTCATATAACATTTTCTCACAACCACTCAAATTCTTTTTACCATTTTCATTTATTTTAAAAGAGGTAAAATGGTAACTTCGCATTATATATATAAAATAATTTTTTTAAAAATTAAAATAAAAACTTATTTTAAAAAAACAAACTTAAAACGTTTATTTTAAAATATTTTTTATTTTATTTTTTTAAAGAACATTTTTTAAAAATAAATTTTATTTTATTTTATGTTTCTAAGTAACTTTGTTTTTTTTAAGCCCCTATTTAAGGCAAATTACTTGTTTCGTTAAAATGAAATTTCTAGCTGTTGAACACACAATTGGGCCCCACACAAGAGATGAAAAGTCAACAAATTCAGCTGGATATGATGGTTAACGGTAAAAATTTTCATTCTTTTGTCTAAATAATTTGCCTCAAACAGGGGCTAAATAAGTTTTTATTTTATTTTTAAAAAGTTTTTTAAATATATATTTTTATTTATTTTTCTAACTTTTTTAAAAAAAATAAGTTCTTATTTTATTTTTTTTGTTTTAAGTAACTTTTTTTTAAATAACTTTTTTTTAACATAATTTTTTTTTAAATCATGTAGACTGATGATCATATTAGAATTTTCTAATAGTTGGAGGATCTATTGAGTTGCCGCTAATAGCTGGAGGACCAAATTAGACTATTATAGTAGTTGGAGGATCAAATTACATGTTTCAAGTAGACTGATGGTCAAATTAGAATTTACTAAATAGCTGAAGAATCAACTTACTTATTTCATATAGTTGGATGATCAAATTAGAGTTTCCTTATAGTTGGAGGATCAAATTAGAATACTAAAGTAGTTGGAGCATCTTGTTTAGATGTGAATAATAGTTTATGTCCCCAGTATTTATTCTAAATTGATCCTCTGACTATTGTACATATCTAAAGTGGTCATCAATGTATACGAAAACATCTGATTTGATCCACTTACTATCAGTGACACTTATATTGATCCTGTATCTATAAAAGCAAACGTAATTGATCCTAAAATTATTAGAAATTATGCTCATTTTATTAATAAATCGATCCTCACACTATTTGAAACATGTGATTTGATGCTCAAACTACTAGATTCATCTAAAATGATCCTCCATTTCATCTAAATAGCTAAATTGGTCCTCCAAGTATTGTTGAATTCGAATTTGATCCTCTTATTTTTCAAAATATTTAATTTCAGCCTCCAACTATTACCAACAACTTAATTGATCCTTTACCTAGTCCTTTTTATCGAAATTCATCCTCCCACTATTCCGAAAAATGTATTGATACTCAAACTATTAGGAAAGTATAACTTCATCCTTCAACTATATGAACCTTTTAACTCGATCCTCCATCTATTTAGAAAGTCTAATTGATCATACAATTAATTTGAAATCCTAAATTGGCACTCTAACTAAAAGAAACATAAAACTGGATCCTTCAACTATTAGGAATAGTTCTTTTGATCCTTCAACTACTCGAAACATCTAATTTGATACTCTAATTATTAATAACCAACCATTGATCATCTTCCAACAATTTATAAAATCTAAGGAAAATGCTATGTGTACATTATGGTACACATAGCACAACCCAAAATCTAAACTTGTCCCCGAACCAATAATAATATCTAAATTGATCCTCAAACTACTTGGGACACTTAACTTGATCCTCCAACAAATAGAGACATTTTAATTGATCCTCCAACTACTATTTTAGAATCTAAATTGATCCTCAAACTATTTGGAAGATCTGAATTGATCCTCTAACTAGTAGAAAAATCTAGGTTGACCCCCAAACTATTAGTAACAAACAGCTATATTCAAGTAAAAGAAAAATATAAATTGGTTCTCCATCTAATATAAAAATTTATTTTGGTCCTCCAACTATTTAAAAACATCTAAATTGATACTCGAACTAATTAAAACAACAACTATGAGGGTAATATAAATTGATCTCCATCTTTATATTAGAAACATCCATCTAATTTAAAACATGTTAAGGTTTGTCCCCTCAAAGACAGCAGCAAGTGGCTGCTCTTCAGCTCATAAATTGAACCAGAAGCCGTCTAAACCTCAAACTGCATTCTTCATCTGTGTGTAAATCATTATATAACTTCATTATGTACAAATAACATTATTTGTAAATATATTGGCATCTTCAAAGCATATTATTGAGAATGCTCATTGAATGAGCAATTCAATAAGAGAGCTCGGATCGAATCGGTATTGATATACCGATTATCAATACCGATTCGATCCGAGAAAGTTCTGTTCGCCCATTAATCAATTAGATTCCGATTTTTTTGTATTAACTCATCATGAGACTCGGGGTGTGTGTGTGTATGTGTGTCACACCAATTCCAAGTATTGAAAGACAGTACATACAAATTCAGCACTAGATATCATTTCCAACCAAAACCACAAGTGGCAAAGAAGCCACAAAGAATTACCATGGACATTGAAGTTCCTGCTAAAATCGTTAACAACATAAATTTTCACAACCCGGAGAATAATGAAATTCATCAAGAAACAAATTGAACTTAAAAAACTGGATGATGAACTCGTTAATCACCAAGTTTTTCTGCAATACTGTAATAATCACACCATTACCAGTATCAAAAAAACCTTGGACCAGAATGAAGGAAAGTATGAAAACTATACACAATCGTCTTGCTGTTTCGTAAGATGATTCTCCAACTTTTATGCTCAAATAGCAAAAAATACCATACGTAAATATAAACTGCTACACTGGTATGACATCAATCTTTGAAGTGTCCTCACATCTCAAAACAATGCCTTCAAGACTTGCAGGAAGAATGCATTTACTCCATTGGCATCCGGTTGAAAAAGGTTCTGGTGGCGGAACAATCATCAGAACATTATCATTCCGTTGCACGACTCCCATTACGCTGACAGTGCTACCTTCTTTGATGTACCTAATCATAATTCACAAATAGGATAAAGGTCGACTGAGTATCAAGAATTTCTAAAAACCAAAGAGCATAATTATTAAGATGCATAAGCCATGAACGAACAATATAACAAACAATACTGTTCTCAACCTACTTGGCTAGGTTGGGGATCAAGCCTTAATTCCAATCCTGAGAGCGATAAACAAACCCACAAATCTATAGTTGTTCAATGTTCACCATCGATAAGAGCTACGCCCACTTACCCCCATAGATTTTTCAGTATAATGAAGAAGAAATTGCAAGACTTTTCTCAAACATCGTCATGTTAGCACCACTAAAAAACGGCCCCCTCATATTCCTTTTCATAATTTTGAAAACTGAGGCAAACATAATACAAAATATGGACAACCCAACAAGCCAACAGGTTGCATTATAAAAACGTACAACCTGTCGATAGCCTTGCTTGCTTTAACTTGTCTCTTCCATTCTCAACAGGATTGTGTTTTCACCTCTGACCGACTCACTTAAGAACAACATGGACAAATGTACCAGAGTAAAATAATTAAAATCTTACCCTTCTTTCAATCTCATTATATCCTCCAACTACTATTTTAGAATCTAAATTGATCCTCAAACTATTTGGAAGATCTGAATTGATCCTCTAACTAGTAGAAAAATCTAGGTTGACCCCCAAACTATTAGTAACAAACAGCTATATTCAAGTAAAAGAAAAATATAAATTGGTTCTCCATCTAATATAAAAATTTATTTTGGTCCTCCAACTATTTAAAAACATCTAAATTGATACTCGAACTAATTAAAACAACAACTATGAGGGTAATATAAATTGATCTCCATCTTTATATTAGAAACATCCATCTAATTTAAAACATGTTAAGGTTTGTCCCCTCAAAGACAGCAGCAAGTGGCTGCTCTTCAGCTCATAAATTGAACCAGAAGCCGTCTAAACCTCAAACTGCATTCTTCATCTGTGTGTAAATCATTATATAACTTCATTATGTACAAATAACATTATTTGTAAATATATTGGCATCTTCAAAGCATATTATTGAGAATGCTCATTGAATGAGCAATTCAATAAGAGAGCTCGGATC
>CAIGRF010294256.1:7078-18022 GCA_903798235.1 Fraxinus ornus | reverse complement strand
GAAGAAATTTCAATAATATTGTAGCATAACATATGTACTTAGAGCCTGTTTGGTAAAGATTAAAATTGAAAAATTAGTCGTTATAGTTGACTTTTATTAGACGAGTGGGACCCAATAACAGTCATATTTTCAATTTTAATTGTTACCAAACAGGCTCATAATGTACTGCAAATTGAATCTTTACTGTAGCCCATTGGCAGTGGGAAAGGCAGAAAGAGAGAATGACCAAAAAAACAGTCATACAGGAGGAAGAGAGGAAGTACAAGAATTTACTTACAAGTAATCACTTAAAAGCCATGAAATTATGCATCATTAAAAAATTATAGAATTCGAGAACCAAAAATCTTAACTACATTCTCACAGAACACGAATGTTCCCCATTAAGTAGGGCCAGGGTTGGCTTCATGAATCATTTTCTGCTAATCCGGTTCATTACTATAAGTACACTCTATAGAACCACAATAATCCATGTTAGTTTTGGTCTACCGTCCCTCTTCTACCCTCTTTAGATCTAAGCAAAGCTTTCCAACCACTTAATACATCCTTACCTTAATTTAGCCTCTTAAACTACTCATGTAGGACAATCCTAATAGAAATAGGATAGGAGACACTTATTATAGTAGGAATTTTGTTTCCTTGTAAATAAGGATTTTAGTTTTCTTTCCTTTTAGTGAAATTGTTTAGTTTCCTTATATTGATAAGATTATGTAGTTATTTTGCCTATATAAACCAAGGCTTTGTATACTTTTTCAATAATCTTCATTATAATTAACTTATTCTATATAAATTTTCGAGTTTTTCTTGTTTTAAGAATTTAATTCCGCCTTCTGCACCAAAAATGATATCATAGCAAGGTTTTGCCCTTGACTGATGGCCACCTACGGCGGTAGTAGCATGCATATTCGCGAAAATGTTCGGAGGATTTCAAAAGAACCAACCTCATTTTAGAATCTAGAACGAAGAATGGATAAGCTCGAAAATGCTGCTTACAAAAAAAATTGCAAAATTGCATTGCTACAAATGTTGGTCACTTCAACGATCCCAGATCACGGCAACAGGTGGATGATAGAAATTTTGGAGTATTTTTCTCCAAACTGCTTAATTGTCTTCTTCAACCAAACTCGAGAACAAGTTTTTCAAACAGGAAGGAATTATTTATTATAGTAGGGTTTTGTTTCTTATTTAAATTAGGACTTTTTCTTTCCTTTTAGTCTTCCAGGTTTCTTAATTCTACTTCTTTCAGGTTTTTAGTTTTCTTCCCTTTTATGATATTGCTTCCTTATACCGTTAAGAATTAGGAGTTTAGTTCTTTCTTTGCCTATATAAGAAGGTGTTGGGCATCCTTTGCAATAACCAATTAATTACAAAATTATTCTCTATAAATTTTTGAGTTTTCAACTTTCTTGTTTCAAGAATTTTAGTTTCACTTCTGCACCAGCTACATTCTCATACACAGTTAAATGTTTTTACTCGAGTTTTCCCGAACAGTATTCTCACATATGGTCAATACTGACAAACAAAATCCTCTACACATGGACCTGGCAAGCTACATCGTTTGACAACTCAAGTCCAAACTTCTACTAAAGCTGTGTCAGAATCTGGAAATATCCAGGAGACTATACATAAAAGCTTTCCCCTGTATATATGAGAGAAGTGGAGGGTGCAGTGGGGAGGAAGAGATCTTATCTGAGCCGTGTCACATAAAGGGAACATGTAAAAGCATGATAAGTCATGATATTTTTCCAAATAAGAACCTAATGCATCAAACACAGGCATAGTTGTCCCGAACAGGATAGATCAAGATAAGCACATCAATGCTGATCCTATCTCACCTCTAATGAACGAAGACCCCAGGTAAAACGGCGATGCGTCGGGTTTGCAGCTTTTGAATCCCATCCCCGGTACTCGTATAAACTTGAGGATGTATAAACACATCTGGGAACTTTTTGGAATGATGATTCAAGAGGAACATTTCCACAGGTCACAACCTACAAAATGTCAAACTATTATTTGTTAGGACAATGCCTCATGTAGGTCTGGAATTTTACTGTGCAAAATTCAAATGGGATTCCAAGATAACATATCTCCTTCCTTGCCAAAGTGCAATTCCAAGAATATGCTGCCCTATACATCAAGATATAATTCTATGCCAAATTTATGCTACAGAAGTGCTTATATGATCCTCAATTCCTCATGAATTAAAGCATCACAGATTCAAAAGCTCAGTATAACTATGCATAACAGAATATAATTTTTCTCAGAAGTCCATGCATTCTATCTGCTGAGCTCCACAACAAAAGAGCTACAGTATAAATGTTTGTTGCATTTTTATTCTACATAGGTATTAGCAGAACCACAAACCTTGCGATTCCCTAGACGTACACCTATGTGATGTGTTTTCAACTAAATAACTGTCATATCTAAAAAAGGACACTTGTCAGCTTATACAAGACATTGATTGTTCACCCTCTTTAGTTTTCTATTTTCTTTCATTCTCTTTCTCACCATCTTTAACCACGAATCAGAAGCTAATGCTTCAGTACTAAGCATTAAACAAATCCATCTTGTTAAAAGAATGAATATAGAAAATGATCCATCTTCTGTTACTTGCATGCTGGATGAACCAAGAGCATGCTCAAACTTAGAGAACCATAAAATTTAAGGAAGTTCCGCAACTAGACTCCATCAAAACAATTGATCTCATTTCTCTATGTGCAAAAGGTTCGATAGCTCCTTATCCATAAAAGGCTCCTAATAATTTAATGCTAGTGTTAGGATTCAGCATGGGAGTAAAGGTTTCTCTATTAACTTCCTAAAAAGCCAAAACCAATGTTTCTCGGCTGTAGGTTTTTGACCCTGTGCTTAGAAATCATGTAGCGAAAAATAATGATACCACTATACTAAATTGCCTTCTTTAGAGTGAGTTAGAGAGGGGTGGGGTGAGGATATGTCCAGGTGTAGCATACCCCAGAAACTTTGACAAACTGGCCATCTTTTGCAGTTCTTAACTCGGCATCAGGATAACTAACTATGAAACCAGTAATAGCTCTTCTTCCCCAACAAGTATTCCAGGTAAACACTGTAGCCACAGCAGCGAAAAGTACAACAACGACAACGAGAAGAATGGGGTTGCGAACAGCCCCAAGTATGAAACCACCAGCAATAAATCCCATCACAAAGAGAAGTATGATGGACCAAAGGATTGCCTTTGGGAAGCTCTTGCGGAAGGAATACTCATCATCGGAGCTAAGACGTGTAACAGCCTGGTTGTTAACTATAGAAGCATTGTGCAATCTCATTGATCCAGTAAACTCCAAAGGACCAGATGCCTTCCGAGGAGCCCCTGCAGAGTTCAGTGGACCTGAAGTAATAGGTCCAGATGTAATGAGGCCGGTTTTCGGAAGAACTGGAGGAAGAGGGCCAGAATTTTGGCGGGAAACAGCAGCTCCCCCTCCACCTAGAGGACCAGATGACTTTTTCAATGGCTCTCCATGCTTATTAAGAGGACCAGAATTGGTCTTCTTTAAAGAAGCAGATGCAGGAACACCACCAGATGAAAGAGAACCCATCCGATTGCCTGAATTTAACTGGCCTGATAGCGATGCAGAACCACCAAAAGACCCTGTCCTTGAAGGAGCACTGTTAATGGGGCCAGATTTTTTAGATCTGGAGCCATCCATAGGGATAAACATTTTACCGAGTTCTCCAGACTTTTTGATATCGCCACCAGTGTACGGCATGGCAACGGAGCTCATTGTGGGAGTTTTTTCTTTTGGTTGCTCAGGCCGGCCCGACACATAAAGGCCATTACTCAACTTATGAGATGGAAAACGTGAACCCATATGGCCTACTACTTCTCACAGAAGCCAAATGACAATATGTAGAGAAAGATATCCAGCAACCAACTTTATATTGTCAATCAAAACTCAATAACAGGGCTTCCAGCTTAACCTAACACACCTACTTCCACAGGAGCATTATACCTAGAAAATGAAACAGAAACAAGACTCTGATGTAAATACAGATCCCTTCTAAAAATGGAAAACTAACAAACTTTCAAAACAAATATTCAATTTCCAAATAGTTACCACAATCATAAAAACAAAAATCAGCATTACTTGAGTTTAGACTTGGCATGCCAGAAACAGAGTAGATAAAAATTCTTAAATTGATATATGAGCATCTGGATATTCCTTAAATTAGTAAACCTACTGAAACAGAAATGTCCAGTTGAATTGTTTTCTAAACTTATCAAACAATTGACAACATAAACATGAAAACCGCAAAGCAAGTACAGAACACAACTGAAACAAGCTCTCACTTTGTATGCAAACTGCATTAAATTAATGGTCATTAAATAAATTAAAGAATATAATTTAAAACAGGTTGTCAAATTCTATCAGAAAATCTGACAAAGCCGGATCAACCTTTCTACCTAGATTACAATTTAGCATCTAATACACCAACAGAAATTGCTACTGCACCAACTACAGATCTGGGAACAACTTAATAAATCCCAATGATGAATAAAATCGATAGGCAACCAAGCCTTAAAATTGAAGAAAGAAAAGAAACGGTAGAAGAATCTAGAGCCATTACAGCAGAACTCATTAAATAAATTATAAAATGCACAAACGGTGAAGACTACATACTGCTAGGAACTTCCCAGATCCAATAAAAGAACAAATCAGACGCGCCCTGTAACTCAGAAATCACAGTGTGAGGAAAAAAAAAAGATATCATATTTTTGAATGAAAAGAGAATCCATATAAAAAATATCCAAAATTGGCAGTACAATACTTTCAAATCAAGAATCCAAGAAAATACGAGACCCATATGAAAAATCAGACAAGTGAAAAACCCACACTTCCATTTCTACCAAGACAGAGTAAAATCATGGATTACAGAGTCTCTAAAACTTTACAAATTAAGAAAAGAAAAGAAAAAATTATGCGTACTTGTGCGTGAGAGAGGGGTAGATGGCAGCAGACTGGCAGAGTGAGATGAGAATGTGAAGAAACAGAAACACAGAGAATCAAAAAGTTCGAATTGGAGGGGTTAGCTGAATGGTAAGAAAATGGAGAAGAAAGGGGTACGTGATAAATTTGTGAGAGATATCGGTACTAATAAAAGAAGGAAAACTGAAAACATACACTTCATCTTCCGGCTGTCTACTCTAATCATTTCTTTACCGCTGCAAGTTGAAAGACAAGACTGTCAAAAACGTCAGTCAAATTGCTGATAATATCAAAATACTCCTTCACCTTTCAAAAATATTAGTAACATCCTTCATTTCAAATTTTAATTATCCTATTCACCTTTAAGATTATATTGTATAAATTATCTTTAAAACTAATGTATAAAATTCATATCATAATGCATTAATTTGACCCTAACATCACATCCTATTATCTATATCAATTATACTAATTAGATAATTTTACCATCTATTTTAAATTTTACGATGCGCGATAAAATTAACTAAGCAAGATGAATTTATCACTTTATCAGAATAGACGGAAAAATTCTTCTTCCCGCATTGTCCTACATGGAATGGTAAAAGGACTAGGAACGTAGACATGGCCTCTGTTGGAGATTTTCGAACTCGTTTGAATCTTTTTATTTTACTTTTACTTTTATATTGTATAATTAAACCGTATATATAATTAAGGATTATTCTACTTCACCCTAATGGGTTACCGAATTTTTTACCGAATCGCCACATGGCGGCCCCCTATTAGGCCCAGGCGCCCCCCCAATAGGGAGCCGCCATGTGGCGATTCGGTAAAAAATTCGAGTATTATAGCAAGGTCCTATAATTAATTATACATGATAGTAAAGATAATTTAATCCACATCAAACCCCGCCCCCATAAATCCTCGACAAGATAGGGTCGTGAGAATGGTTATTCGCTCCACTTATTTATCAGGTGAATTACTTGCTAAATAAAGAAAATAATCCAATCGTGGTGGTATCCATGAGGTTTTGAGAAAGCAAGTCCCATTTTACCACTACAATCACTTAAATTAAGAAATAATTTCAATGTTAAAGTGAAAAGAATCAACATTCATTGTTAAGTTTAGTGAAATGAAAAATTTACTAAATGTCGTAAATTGGTTGATAATAGGTCCAAATTAGTGCATAGATTGTATGAAGTTTTATATATTGTTCTCAAGTGCAACAATTTATACTTAGGGTGTGTTTGAGCCATATTATTTTGGAAGAATGTATTTTGGAATAGTAGATTGGTGGAGAATGTGTTGCTGAAAAAGAAAGAAAAGTTATTGATGGGATGGAAAATATTATTTTATTGAAAAATGTGTGGTTGAAAATGAGTAGAAGAATGAGAATATGAAATTTAATGGGGATCAAACAGGGGCTTAAATCACTTACGAGTACCCTAATTTAATGGCCTAAATAAGTGTACAAAATACACTTATCATATATATCGAGGAATTTTGGAACTAACTTCTACAAAGCATTGAATAATAATAATAATAATATAACTTCATTCTTTGACTCTCTTCTAACAAGAAATATGAACTTCTAACCTAAAGAGCCTCCTCGGTTTGAAAAAATTGTGTACAATGGATTTTCACCGGCCTCCTTTAATTGTTGGAGTAAAGCATATATTTATAAGTCAGGCGTTAGGTCAAGATCCGTTACCTAATTGGTTTCCAAATAGAATTTGAGTCATTAAAAAAAAAAAAAAGGCCATTATTGAAGCAGAGACATTAGCATGATTTAAGTAGATATATTAACAAATGACATATTAGATATACTCCGATTGAATAAAACTAAACAGGTTAATGAACTGATTAGGCCGGATATCCTCTTAACATATTTTACACATACTCCTAGAACCTTAAATCAATAGACACAAACATATGAGCGGTTAATATGTAGAAACTCTAATTCTGTTCAATGAGAGCACTCAATTCACAGAAAAGAAAAATATACAATCAAGAACTAACAAAATTTATAAATGTTCGTCTCAATGTGAAACTATGGCCTCTTCCGCCACTGTATTAATTCATTATGGAAAAAAAAAAAGTACAACAGAAAATTGCACATCTTCAGAGAATTCATGCATATCAATAAATAAATACAAATTTCACGTACACCTGCCCACTAATATATGCATCTTCGGCTGAGGCTTTGTCCATGCTAAGAGTTTAGATTGTCGCATTGAATGGAAAGTGACTCCCTCAGATCAGTGTGATCGAAAGCCTCAAGTATGGTAAATCATATTGCTAAAATTAATTTGGCATTTCATAAAAATGATGAAAAGATATATCGAAGAATTCTTTAAATATGATTAAGATGATGGGCTAGTATAACCGGATAATGCAAGAACATAAATTCAAGAAATGGAAAAGCATAACCTATGTAATTAACATGTTGGATAGACTTGTATAATGCCATGGAGAAATCCAATATCCCAATTACGCCTAGAAGCAATACTAAAACCCAAAACATGAAGCATTCACGAGTGCATAACTTATCAAAATATGAATATGAACAATTGCAGGTTATAAAAAGTTACAAATTTGTTGATTTACAGCTCATATTGCTCTTGCTTCAACTGTCCATATTCTGCCCAAGTGAAACTAGCAGTAGCAACATAACATGGTCGTGGTAACAAATTCTGGGTAGCGACCATTTAGTCAGACAAAAAATCATCGCGGTCAGTTTCTGCCATTGTAATGGAAACTGTTCTATTCCCAGTTCTTTCATTTTTATGTTTTTGCGGTCTGTTTTCGCTTTGTTCTTCATCACTCGGGTATTCTGGCTCAGAAACATTCAGAAATCTATCCAAGTTCCTATATCCTTTATTGTTGTTTATAACAGAAAATTTGGATCGTTTCTGGCAAATGCAGGCAGATGGATATTCATGAAACTCTCCCCTTCCTGGTCTCATCTCTTCAGGTTCTCCCATGAATCCTCTTTGGCATGATTTCACCTTTCTAGCAAAGGTGCTCCAATCCATCTTATCTCGTGCTGTGAACAAAGCGCTAAGCCTTTTGGCATTTGGTCTGATGGTTCTCTTGTGACCTGCATACCTCCTTCAACAAGGAAACAGCATAGTAAGTTCGCGTCCTTGGTCTAAGTACTAGGGGACAAATAAAGTCCCAAATTATGGAAACCATAATTCGTAATGCAGGAATAATTCGAGGAAATGTTAAAATTTCTATTCGGGGAAAAAGGGGAAACTACTACTGTTATTTTTTTAGGAAGCCAATGATGGGGAAAATCATAGTCATAGTGCAGCACACTTCAACAAAACTTACATTGGCACCAGTTCGAAACTTTTCAGTTGAACGAAAAACTAAGTATATGCAACATTATCAGCAAAATGGTAGTCATATTGAAAAATATAGGGAGTATCATACATCATTGAAAAAAAGTTCGAATTCTTCTTTTGCACGCCTACAAAGTGGTAATGTTTACCATTTTCCATGTGAGACATTACTTTTTTTTTTTTTAAAGGCATCTTCCATGGTAAATCACTTGCAATATTAATTCTCCCCCAAAAAGGCAAGCTAGAGATATTGTCTTGTGCTCTCAATTTCGTTACCATCAACTCTTGGTTGTTATATTCTCAAAACTTCATATATTATTTAAGGAGATTGATGAAAAATTACTTTACTTCAACCGTAAGAGCAGCAACAAAATATGGGTATTCATCTGTGAAGTGATATTACTAGTCACACAACCTTGTAGACAGTCGTATTAAAACCTAATATGGAACCTTACACCAGCTAAACTTCATCAATAATACACTTTCAATTACCATTCTGACAATCCTCTTCACCTATACACATATATGCCCTTCCTATTCTGCTCTTACACCCACCAAGTACTCCGAGTTGGGAATGGAATTAAATGATACACTACAATCTATCTGGTTCGACCATTCCACATTTTTCAAGTAGAACTAAATTGGCAAGGGCCAGATAGTTTAAAAATAATCCCATTTATAACAACGATTCCATGCTGGATGGGGGAAGCACTACAGATGTAAATAAGTGCTCTTTATTAAAATTACTTCTATCATGGATAACAGTATTGTGTGCTTTCTAACATTACATATCCCTTATGATACCGGTATTAGCTTGCACGAACAAAACAAAATTATTTTCCAAACGGTTTTTGTATATATATGTGTTTTACTTGCTTTCTAATCTTACATTACTCATGTCGTCTTGAAATCGATAGACTGCCTTCCTTATCCCTTCTCAAGTAATGGCCCCATAAATTAGGTAGCAAAATTCTAAGAGTTACTAGAGTTTGCATCATCAATGTAAGAATTTGAAAAGAGCATTGTTTTGCTAAGAACTTACCTTCGACCAGCTAAGATTTTGGCCATGTTCCCATTATTATTAGTGACAAAGACATCGCTTTCATCACAGACAATGTAATCAATGGCAGCCATTCGAGAAGAAAATGGAAGAAAAGGTTTCAACTCTTCACCAGCAAGCATCTCCTTAGTGTAGAAGTTTGGAAAGAGCTCTCTGAGAGGCGCCAGAGTTTCTTCTCCACCATATATTTCTCCAGATGCAACATATATATACGTGTTATTTTCAAAACCAAGTGCCCGAAGCAACAAACCCACCTCATGTGGGGTCAGCGGGCACTTCCCTCGTGATCGCTCTTCATCAGCGCTTAATTCCTGAGTAACGAAGTAGAGAATTTTGTTTCAAGCAGCAGTGCGTCAAAATAGAAAATTCTGCATCTTTCAGCTTCAAAGTGTGATAAGATATTAAGATTACAACCCAAATGACTAGACATTCTGGATAATTGCATTTTGATTATTGCTTTAACATAAAACAAGTTCAATACCATTTGTTCAAACAAGAGTCTCACCGGTAATGTTTCCCATCGCTTCCGTATCTCACCCAACTCATATCTTTCTTTATCTCCCCCACCATAGTAACAGCCAGAAAATGCAAGCATATCAGGTTCAAACCTAGAATTTACAAAAATCAAGCAGTTGGCAAGAAATGAAATGTCTAAATCATCTTGAAAATCATCGTATTGAATAAAAAAAAAACCTATATAATGCAAACAGATGGACATTCAAGTGGAAAGGTATAACACACTTGTTGTGATAGATAAGAAGTCTGAACTACATTTACTAAATGTGAATCAGTGCATGAGGCGTCCACCAATTAGGAATCTGAGGGAAAAGTAAAAGTAGCCTCAACCAAGAAAACGGCATGTCGAGAGACCTTTTTTCTGTGTCTCAGTGCTTTAGTTGTATTTCTTCATCAACAACAATAACATTGAGCTAATATTCTCTTTGATTTGTTTGAAGAGCAATTAATTATATTATTTCTTGATAATTGTACAATGTAAAGAGTTACAATTTATAATACAAAGAAAGTTGTAAAAATGGAAAATTCTAATCTCCTAAAACTAGTAAGAAATGAATCAATATAGTATACAACTATAATTATGGAAATGTGATATTCTTCAATCAATCTAGCCCTTCTCTGTATTTGGTTTGATTCGAATTTCCACTCTCCCCCTCAAGTTGAATCTGTCAAATATACTCAATAAAAGACTCGATACTCCTCTTTGTGAGAGGTTCTCTCATTAAATAGGACTAAAATAACTAAATACGGTAGCAATCAATTACAATATTAATTAATGGTAAAAACAATATTTCTATATCTAAAAGCATCAATTTGCAATTATGAACTGACGATGGTGACAATATTTGTGTCCACTAAGAAAAAATTCAAATCAGAGCAACCAACTACGAAAATTAGTGACGTCGAGAGACCAAAAACAACAAATAATGCAAAAACAATAAAGAACTACTCCAAAACCAATCCAAAGATATTACGAGATACTACGAGAACACTCTAAAAATATTACAAGAAACTACGAGAACTCACTCCCCAAGAAAAATTTCCAAAAGAAATTCACGAAGTGTGC
>CAIGRF010294200.1:0-21551 GCA_903798235.1 Fraxinus ornus | reverse complement strand
TTTTCAAAGTTACAAATGTAGGGATTTTTGAAAAAACCCCTCATTTACCTTTGTCTAGGGATCCTAGAGAGACCCCTAGAATATAAGGGAACTAGGGTTCAGTCTAAGGAATCCTTTAGGGATTTTTCCTTTCTTTTGATATCATATACTTACTTGGTGCATACTGTGATATTCGAGTTTTTAGGTTGATAATCATAAATCGTTTGAACTGCTGTGAATATTTGATCTGATTATCATACTATGTTTATATTTTGTGTACAAACCTGAATACATATTCTAAATTTGTTAATTGTTGTTTACTGTGTGTAAACATTCTGATTTTGTACCTCTGTTGGACACATTGTACTCCCTGTGATCTGTTTCAATTGAAACTGTTTTTGCTTTCTTACTTGTCCACTTTCTTAAACAAGATAGTAACACATTTGTACAGCATGACGACTAACATTGATGTTCAGAATTGGGATGGCAAAGGAGACTTTAGTGTCTGGAGCCAGAAAATGAAAGCCCTTTTGATGTAACTAAAATGTGCTGAAACTATTGATGAATCTTGGCTAGAAACCTTATCTGTAGATAGGAAGACTGAGCAAAATGAAGTAGCCTGGAGTACTTTGTTCCTTCATCTGTCTGATTCTGTAATTAGGAAAATAGGAGAGACTGAAACCGTTGATGAGTTATGGGCAGCCTTACAGAAAAAATATGTCACTAAGTCTTTACCTAAATGTTTTCTGTAGAAAAAATCATTCAGTCATAAGTTTGATTCTAGTGCAGATTTAGAAGAGAATATGAATATGTTTAATAGGATCACTCAAGATCTTATTAGTTGTGGGAAAAAGATCTCAAATGATCAAAAGATAGTTGGTCTATTTAATGCCCTTGATGGTGAGTATAAAGATATCAAAAATGCTTTAGAATATGGTAGAAGTGACTTACTGTTGAGATTATCCATAATTCTTTAAAGAACAGAGATTTGGAACTTAAATCTGAACACAAGGAAGTTCTTCATGTAGAGTAAGCCTTATCCAATCCTAAATTCCCTAGTAAAGGCTTGAGTAATTTCAGTCAAGCTAATTACAACAAAGATAAAATTTCTCCAAGAAGAAATGGGGGAATAATAAAGGGAAGATAAGAAAATGTATAAAAGAAAGGCTAAGAACATGAAGTGTTACTATTGTGACAAAACTGGACACCTGATAAAAGATTACTTTAAGAAAGCTAATGACTTAGGAAGTGGATCCAATCATGATAATAATGGGGCTTCAGCCATTGTTGCTTCCTATAAAGAAGTAAATGCTGATATTGGGGTTGCATATGTCTCATCATTAGAGAGGCCTCATTAAAGTTAGGTTCTTGAATTAGGCTGCTCCTTTCACATGAGTCCCAATATTTGCTAGTTTTCTGATTTTTCCAATCTTAGTGATGGTTTCGTAAAACTGGGGAACAATGAGTCTCGTCAAGTAAAAGGAATTGGTAACATTATTTTAAAATTGAAAAATGGTCAAATGCTAAGGCTGAATCATATTAGGTATGTTCCAACACTTAGAAGGAATCTCATCTCTTTAGGTATTTTAGATGATGACAAATATCAAATTGAGATTAATAATGGTTTTACAAATATAATCAGAAACTTATTGTCAGTTCACCAAAAATTAATGAAATCTATACCATAAACCCTGAATCTATTTTTCAAAATATTGCTTTAAACTTAGTGGCACAAACTAATAAATTAGAATTATGGCATAAAAAATTAGGCCATCTTAGAGAGAAGCGTTTAAAACTTCTTTCAAAGGCTGCGTGTCTTTGGAAGGGACAATGTTCAAAAGTTAACTTTTGTGAACATTGTGTTATGGGAAAACAGAATAGAATGCCCTTTAAGACTGACATACGTAAGTCACAAAACATACTTGAATACATACATAGTGACATGTGGGGGCCTGCTCCTATACCTACATCATCTGGCTAGGCATTATCTCCTTACCATTGATGATTACTCTAGGAAGGTTTGGACTTTCTTATTAAAATCTAAGCCCGATACTTTCTTGGTCTTTAAAGACTGGAAAAATTTGATAGAAAATAGGACATGTAAGAAGATCAAAATACTGAGAACTGACAATGGGTTAGAATTCTGTAATAACGAATTTGATCAGTACTATAGTAATCAAGGCATCCTTAGACACATGAATGTGACCTATACCCCTCAGCAAAATAATATTGCTGAAAGACTGAATAGAACAATCATTGAAAAAACTAGATGTATGCTGATTAGTTCAGATCTGTCAAAAATCTTTTGGGGAAGGCAGTAAAGACTGCTTGCAATTTGATAAACAGTTGTCACTCTAGTTCCTTAGATGATAAAGTACCTGAACAAATTTGGTCAGGATCTGTTCCTGATTATTCTCATCTGAAAACTTTTAGGTGTGCAGTACATGCTTACAAACTGATTTAAAACTTGATCTCAGATCTCTGAAATGTGTTTTCTTGGGTTATGGGAAGAAAAAAAATGTTATAGGATTTAGATAAAAGAAGTTAAAGGATTTAAGTTGATAATAAACAGATCAGTAGTTTTTAATGAAGTATTCCCTTATCTTGGTGACAAACATATATAAGAAATAATTCACAATGATTTTGTTATCACTGAAATTGATTTTAGGGTGTGTTTGAGTTACATTATTTTGGAAGAATGTATTCTAGAATAGTAGATTTATAGAGAATGTGTGGTTGAAAAAGAAGGAAAGTTATTGATGTGATTAAAAATATTATTTTATTGAATAATGTGTGGTTGAAAATGAGTAGAAAAATAAAAATGAAAATTTTAATATTTATCAAACAGGGGCTTAATAGTCAAAATGTTCCTGACCTGACTCAAATTAACATGGAGCCATCTCAAACTGAGCCCCAACCTATCACAAATGATGACAATCTAGATAATAGTCAAAATGTTGTGCCTGCACATGACTTGCAGGACTATCAGTTGACTAACGATTAAGAAAGAAGACAAATAAGACCTCCTTCTAGGTATCAATATGCAGATTATGTATCTGCACAGATGGAATCTGATCCTCTATATACAGAACCTGAATCATATGATGAGACGATTGCCTCTAAGGAATATGCCAAATAGCTTGCAGCCATGCAAGATGAGATGAGTTTTCTATACAAAATTAAAACCTGGAACTTAGCTGAAAAGCCCAAAGACTATAACTAATTGACTGTAAATGAGTTTACAAGATTAAAGGAGCATATAAATCGAATGATAGAAGATACCGAGCAAGACTTATAGCTAAAGTGTTTACACAAAGAAAGGGTATAGATTATACTGAAATATTTTCACTTGTAGTTAAATACACCTCCATTAGGATATTACTTGCTCCTGTAGCACAATTTGATTTAGAATTAGAGCAACTTGATGTGAAAACAGCCTTCTTGTATGGTTCTTTAGATGAAACAATATATGCATAAAAAATTAGGCCATCTTAGTGAGAAGCGTTTAAAACTTCTTTCAAAGGCTGCGTGTCTTTGGAAGGGACAATGTTCAAAAGTTAACTTTTTGTGAACATTGTGTTATGGGAAAACAGAATAGAATGCCCTTTAAGACTGACATACATAAGTCACAAAACATACTTGAATACATACATAGTGACCTGTGGGGGCCTGCTCCTATACCTATATCATCTGGCTAGGCATTATCTCCTTACCATTGATGATTACTCTAGGAAGGTTTGGACTTTCTTATTAAAATCTAAGTCTGATACTTTCTTGGTCTTTAAAGACTGGAAAACTTTGATAGAAAATAGGACATGTAAGAAGATCAAAATACTGAGAACTGACAATGGGTTAGAATTCTGTAATAACGAATTTAATCAGTACTATAGTAATGAAGGCATCCTTAGACACATGAATGTGACCTATATCCCTCAGCAAAATAATATTGCTGAAAGACTGAATAGAACAATCATTGAAAAAACTAGATGTATGCTGATTAGTTCAGATCTGTCAAAAATCTTTTGGGGAAGGCAGTAAAGACTACTTGCAATTTGATAAACAGTTGTCACTCTAGTTCCTTAGATGATAAAGTACCTGAACAAATTTGGTCAGGATCTGTTCCTGATTATTCTCATCTGAAAACTTTTAGGTGTGTAGTACATGCTTACAAACTGATTTAAAACTTGATCTCAGATCTCTGAAATGTGTTTTCTTGGGTTATGGGGAAGAAATAAAATGTTATAGGATTTGGATAAAAGAAGTTAAAGGATTTAAGGTGATAATAAACAAATCAGTAGTTTTTAATGAAGTATTCCCTTGTCTTGGTGACAAACATATAGAAGAAATAATTCACAATGATTTTGTTATCACTGAAATTGATTTTAGGGTGTGTTTGAATTACATTATTTTGGAATAATGTATTCTAGAATATTAGATTTATAGAGAATGTGTGGTTGAAAAAGAAGGAAAGTTATTGATGTGATTAAAAATATTATTTTATTGAATAATGTGTGGTTGAAAATGAGTAGAAAAATAAAAATGAAAATTTTAATATTTATCAAACAGGGGCTTAATAGTCAAAATGTTCCTGACCTGACTCAAATTAACATGGAGCCATCTCAAACTGAGCCCCAACCTATCACAAATGATGACAATCTAGATAATAGTCAAAATGTTGTGCCTGCACATGACTTGCAGGACTATCAGTTGACTAAGGATTAAGAAAAAAGACAAATAAGACCTCCTTCTAGGTATCAATATGCAGATTATGTATCTGCACAGATGGAATCTGATCCTCTATATACAGAACCTGAATAATATGATGAGACGATTGCCTCTAAGGAATATGCCAAATAGCTTGCAGCCATGCAAGATGAGATGATTTTTCTATACAAAATTAAAACCTGGAACTTAGTTGAAAAGCCCAAAGACTATAACTAATTGACTGTAAATGCGAATGATAGAAGATACCGAGCAAGACTTGTAGCTAAAGTGTTTACACAAAGAAAGGGTATAGATCATACTGAAATATTTTCACTTGTAGTTAAATACACCTCCATTAGGATATTACTTGCTCCTGTAGCACAATTTGATTTAGAATTAGAGCAACTTGATGTGAAAACAGCTTTCTTGTATGGTTCTTTAGATGAAACTATACACATGTCACAACCAAAAGGACTTAAGGTTAAAGGTAAAGAACATTTAGTGTGTCTATTGAACAAGTTCTTGTATGGCCTAAAACAGGCTCCGAGACATCCTTGTATGGCCTAAAACGGGCTCCAAGGTAATGGTATAAAATGTTTGATTCTTTTATACAAGGCCCAAAGTAAAAAAAAAAAAATCTGACTATGATCCCTGTTTTTACTTCAAAAAGGATGGAAAATCTGAATCATTATACCTGCTCTTATATGTGGATGATATACTTCTAGCTGGTCACAATTCAATTGCTTTAAATTTTATAAAAGAGAAACTGAAATTTAAATTTGAGATGAAAGATCTAGGACCTGCTAGGAAGATATTAGGTATGGAAATAAAAAGGGACCGACCAAATGGGAAACAATTTTTAATCCAGAAAGCTTATATTGAAAAAGCAATTAAAAGATTTTCTTTGCATGATGCCAAATCTATTAGTCTACCTTTGTCTAGAAATGTGAAATTATCTGTTGACCAATCACCCAAAAATGAAGATGAACTTAAAGAATGTTGCATGTGCCATATGCAAATGTTGTTGAATCTGTTATGCATGTTATGGTATGTTCAAAACCTTATATAGCTTATGCAGTAAGTGTACTAAGCATATTTATGAGCAACCAAGGTGAGCTTCATTGGGAGGCGATGAAAAATTTAATTAGATTTGAAAGGCACACAGAACTTAGGAATCATGTTTAAAATCGATAAAATTGGCTTTAAGTTGAAATGTTATGTTGATTTTGACTTTGTTAGAAATTCTAATAATAAAAAGTCAACCACTGCATATTACTATGTGATAAATAACACCTACATTAGTTGGGAATCATAACTTCAGAAATTGGTTGTCTTATCCTCAATTGAGACTAAATACATTGCTACTACAGAGGCACTGAAAGAAGGTCTTTGGCTGATAGGTTTAGTAAATGAATTAGAACTTATAGAAAGTAAGTTGGAGTTATGTTCTGATAATCAAAGTGCCATTTTCTTCAATAGAAATCTAGTTTTTCATGATAGAACTAAATATATAGATGTTATGTTTCATTTCATTAGAGATATAGTTGAAAAATGTGATATAAATTGGTGAAAATTCTCATTAAAATAAATCCTGTTGATGCAAGTACAAATGTAATACCTCTTGGTAAATTCATTGATTCTTTAATATTGTTGAATCTTGAAGTTTACTAAAATTTTGTTTTAAACAGGTAATAAGAGCAAATGAAGATAGTTTTGTTAGAATTCACTTAGACGTGGCTTCAAAATTTCAACAAGGTAGAGATTGTACAAATTGGGTACTACAATTCTTGAGCCCAAGTCTGCCATTTGATCCAATTAGTTCATGATAACAATCCGACCCATTGTTCAGTCCAATATGTTGAAGACACACCTTTTATTTGAGGCGTTTTTCTGGATCATCGACACCTGGCAAACGGACAATCGTTGGATCATCACTACTTGGTTATCTATTATAAATTGGAATCGTTGACTTGCTGAAGGTGGATGAATGATTTCTTTAACCCTAGCTCGCTCGCACGCTCGCGCGCTCTCTCTCTCTCGACTGCGATATTCTTATTGAGTGTATATTCTGTGATTTCTGAGTGAAATCATATTAGTGTAAAAAGAGAGTGATAATAGCTATCTCTTGGTGAGATTGTGCTGTAATGGTTGATGGTTATTTTGTGTTTCGAGAGACAAAATACTTGGTGTTCTCTCCTATAATTGATTTCTTGCCTATTTTGGGACTCTTCTAGTGGATTCGAGCAAGATTCTAAGGGATGCTCAACGTGGGATTAGATATTAGAAGCGGTCCGGGGCCTTGGGCTGAAAAATCCCTTGTCTTCTTTCTTTCTTGCAATTTACTTTGTGTATTTTTCGTTTAATTCGTTGAGTTATAAAATAATCGCTTAATCTGGGACCACCACTTGTTACAATAATTAGATTAAGTAGTATGATTTTTTCTGCATAAAATATAGACAACTGGTTGCTCGAGTGTTCGTTGCTGTTGTTCGATTGTTTCACATATGATCTCACGCGACAAACATTTAGCAGGTACGTATTTGCCATCATTAATTTGTTTTTCATTTATTAGCTAATTGTTATTGTGGATTGGTAACAGTTCATATGTAAATGAAATTGTTGGATTTTTGTTGTCTTGTCGACAAATTGCTGAATTGTTGCCTTGTTAGCTTATCATTGGAGAACTTAAATTGTTGTCATCTTATCAATTTATTGTTGAATAATGTTGTCTTGTTAGGATTTTTTTTTTTTTTCCCTGAAATTCTGGATGTTGAATTGACAAAATAAGTTCCTCTTATTTGTTCTATAGTACACAACATGTTATTAGGTTATTGATAACAACAATTCATCATAATGATGTCTAAATAGGGAAACCTAAAAATGTATTCTGCTGCATATTAATTAGGGAATTTGAGCATAAAAAATTCCACACAATGTTCACCAACAATAGCATAGATAGACACGAATTCCCCCTTTTCTTTAAATTTCTTCATAATAAATAAGTGGTTACACATTTTTTACTATAGAAGAAAAACTTATCTATTTTCTTCTTGTCGAAGTCATAGAAAAATCAAATATCTAATTCTGTCAAATCTTTATATTAACATAATCACGAAGATAACGAATAAAAAAATTATGATATTTTAAACCCAACTCATATTATACCCTCTTATTTCAACATCACATGAACCCGATATGCAAATCAACTTCTGAAATTAATTAAATTAATTAAATAATGATAAATTAGGGTTGGATTCCCAATGTTTTCACGTAGTACGTGATCAGTCTCAATCTTCGAAAATGAAATTTTGATTCCCCCAACCTATTTGACGTTGTAAATCTGGATCCCAAGTGAAGAAAATCATTAAATCAAACGTTAAAGTTGGGACGCGACTTAAAGTTAAATTGGATAAAAACGTTAAAGTGATTTGACAATTATGCCCTCGAACTGTGAGTCGTGTGAGAATCAAGAACGATTTTAACGTTTGCATTAATTATTTGTGTCACTTGAAAACTCATATTAACAAATTTAAATAAGTTAGGAACTTAAAATCAATGTTTTAAATGTTGAAAACTTATATTCACACCAAGTAAAAGATTATGGAATGGAACCTAAACCTAACTTACCCATTAAATATTTGCTCAATGTTCCAAAAAAGGAATAATCATAATTCATCTCTAATACCTAGGAATATATGTATTAAAGTACTCCTGAGTAGTAATTAATGAGAAAAGATTATATCCTTCTCAATCGTACTGAATCTTGAAAGTTAAGTGAGGAATGGTCCTGATATTCCGGTTCCTCGGTACAAACAATTTAGGCCGTAGAATTTAAGTACCCAAAAAGATACATTATTCGATCCAAAACTGTGACGTGGCAAAAAGTATCAAATTTCCCATCATTCTCCATCCTTTGTTTTTAAGCAATTAGGATTATTTTTTTTACTGTGTTCATACACATCAACAAAGTAAAAAATTCAATAATTAAAGTAACAACAGTGACAAGAATAAAAATATTAATAGAAAATAAAAAGTCTTTTTGAAATTAATTTTTTAATTTTCTGGGTCATAATTCATTGTGCTACTTTGTTTCTTACAAATGTCAACAAGATTCCGGCTGTTTAATGGACCTGTCCGTGTGTATGTATATATTGTGTGTGGATATATCTAAAATCTATATATAATACACACACGTACACAAACATTTGCCATTTATTTCAGTACTGGAGAACCATATTCGCCAAGAACGCAATTCTTAACCATGGCGGAGGAATTTCATGATGGCGGGAACTGGTGGAGTTCATCAAGAATTGCATTTGATTCTTCTCCATGTTCATTGGCAATCAACGGTGTAGAAAGCTTTGGATGGCCAAGTGATCATCATTTGATGATGAACATGAAGACTACAAGATCTGGTGATGATGAGTCTGGTTCAGCTTCAGATGGCTCTATTGTACTTCAAGAAATGCAGAAACCAGACTCAATCCTACAAATGATGGGAATTACCCTTTCACCATCCACAGCAACTGATAATTGGAATCAAGATTTACTGTAAGTTTATTGAACCAATTCTTGCTGCTTTTTTTGTTGATTATTTTAACTTTTGTCCCACTAATCAAAACCCCTAATGGTCCAATACTCGGTGCTTGTAAAAAGGTGGGCAATTCAGACTTATTTTCGTGTAATCATATGAAAAAGGAAGTCAAGTTGATCCAAGAAATTCATTTCTTTCTTCTTGTCATTTTGCAGGAATGACAATGGAACTTCTCAAGGAAATTATTCCCACATCCTACAACAAGACCTCAATTCCAGCATGAATTTTTCGCAACAACTTGGGGTCGACTGTCCTCAAATCCAGAACGAATGGAGTTCAAGAAACATTTCCGGCGATGTTGAAGATTCGTCCATAAACTCACTCAAACAAATGAATCAGGGTTTTGAGGAGCCCCTGGCTTCAATAATTAGCTCCAATGTAAGCACAGAAACTAGTCAAAGTTTTTCGACGTGCTTTCCATTGAATTCAGCTACATATGGCTACACTTCAGCTTTGTTGCAAAGTTTACTCAATACAGATTCTCAGTCTCAGCAATCTTTATTGAAAAACTCGAATATGAACTTTAGGCCTACCAATCCTTTGCAATTTTCAAAGAACGCACCTTCTTGGACCACCGCTGCTGTAGCTTCAAACAATATTGGAAACTTTTTTCCTTCAACAAAATCCCAGTTCCTGCCATCAGCTCTCGATGCGAAACCTAATCTTCCCAACCTCGCTGCAAAGGTGAATTGAATCTAGATGGTTTATTACACATCATGTACAAGTCCTTTTAATTTGGCATGTGACTAGGGTTTTTCAGAATTTAAAAATTCAGTAACATCTCTAATTTTCAGGCTAACAAAACGGTTGGAGACTTGAACCCAATAACAAATAAATCCAGCAATAAGCCTACATTCAAACGTCCGCGACTTGAAACACCATCTCCATTACCAACATTTGCGGTACTAATGAGCTTATGACTTTAATTAGGCTTTCTATTTTTCAAGTGAAGGAATTATATATTGGTTCAAAGAAATGGATGATGACTTTCAGCTTTTTTATCAGGTCGGAAAAGGGAAGCTGGGGGACCGAATAACTGCTCTCCAGCAGTTGGTTTCACCTTTCGGAAAGGTCAAAAATTGGATTTTTTTTTTTTTTTTTTTTTCAAACTTTTTGACAAGTGCAATATTCCTTTGTAATTACTGAATGTTTGTCACATTTCCAGACTGATACTGCATCTGTTCTACAAGAAGCAATTGAGTACATCAAATTTCTCCATGATCAAGTCAGTGTATGTTCCATTTTTTGAACTTCCGTTACGGATACTTTGAAACTCGATTTTTCTTTTTTTAATGTGTTGATATCTCCTTGCTATCAGGTATTGAGTACCCCATACATGAAAAATGTACCTCTGGTTCATCGCCAACAGGTAGGACCTAAAGCAAACTATTATTTTTTAGATATTTTCAGGTAGCTCATTATATGTTCATACATTATGATACTCTTATAAGAATTTGGGATCATCAAACATATATTTTATGCAGACTGCTGGTAAGCTTAAGCATCAAGAAGGGTCGAAACTCGACCTTAAAAGCCGGGGTCTTTGCCTTGTGCCCATATCGAGCACCTTCTTGATTGCAGCAGAGAATACATCTGATTTCTGGACACCAGTATTTGGAGGAAGATTCAGGTAGAAAAGACTATTAAGCCAAGGAAGATAGGGAAGTAGAACTGATTTTCAACAAGTAAAATATGGATAAAGAGAAGAATTGGAAACATGGAAGCCACATTGTTGTGTCTGCAAGTATACAGGAAAAGCATGTCTAAGAAAAAGAGGACAATGCTGGACCATCTGATGTATGCCAGAGAATGATTAGGTGGAATTAATGATAATAATATCGAGTTTTCGTAGTAATATTTGTATTTTATTTGATAGACGTGGGTTAGGAACAGGAACAGGTGCTAAATTTAGCTGAGTTTTAGGACAGTATGAATTATAATTGTGCTGAATTTAGCAGATTATAAAGGGGCTTTTGTTCCTGTTTCTATATTTTCTGTAGGGTATCCCCAACTTTTATTTATGCAAAAGATGAAAAAGAAATTGAAAGAACAAGAAATAAATGTGTGCGCGCAGTTTTTTTCTTTTTTGTAAGGTTTAATTTCTTCGATAATTTCATTGGAACGCCGTAGTGCAACTCCAAGTGTGAAGGTGGGGTCTGGACCGCTTCATCACTGATTCACTGTTTGTTTAGCCCAAAAACCCGACCTATTCTTTTACGCATCCCCAAGTCACAATTTGCACACAACACCACCACCACTTCGCCATTGTCGTTCTAGCTACCACCACTTCACCACATAGCTGGGCTAAGCAGAGTTGGGTGCTGTTGCTATTGTAGTAGCAACGCGCCATAAGATGGCACACAGCATGTCATTGGCACCGCAAAGAGAAAGGGTAGAGATAAATTAGGTTTTAGATGAGGATTTGGGGGCGGGGGCCTCTAGTGCAATTTATGAAAATACAGGCCCCTGCTTGCAATTTCAAAATCGGAGGTCAGTTTTTTTCAAATGATGGTTGTCTATGCAGGTGGTGGCGACGGTGGCAATGAGGTGGCACAACGTTTAGGTGGTGGAGTGGAGTAGGCGGGATGAAGAGCGTTTGTGTCCTAATTTTTGGATAATTGTGATTGATAAAATGATAATTTGTGACCTAAAAATTTTTCATATTGTGATTAAATTTGTATTTGTGATTCACAATTTATGCCTTCGTGATTGTGACTTTATGCGATTTGCGATTTTCATTATAAATTGTGTGTTATTGTGACCTCAATCTGTTTAATTAATTAATAAAGCACAAAATTGTTATCAGGTGGTCACAATTGAAACTTGTGTATCTTAACACCTTTGTAATTATGTATTTTTTTTCCTCGTTTCTTTTAGATCATTTTCTTACCCAACCCGACTAACCCAACGTTGCAGGTAGATTTGGTATCTAAAAAGACAAGATGAGACGGTCTATTTTACACTTCTAAGTTAAAGTCTTAAGGCGTCCTATTCTACCTTTAAGTTACATCGGGTTAGGAAATGTTATGATCATGCATTTGCCTTCATATAATCTTTGAATATTTAGTGCACAGATGCATGTTTAGCGTGGTAAACTATGAACACTTGATATAAGAAAAATGTCATGATTGTAGTAATTTCTTTTTTATTTTTTTTGTTGACATAGGAACCCGTAGCCGCTACCCTTGAGTGTGTACTGGGTAAGCCTCGTTCCATGTGCAATAGCCCGCAAATTATACAGGAGAGATAAAACGCACTAGGTAAGCTCAGTGCGACGAGCTCGCCGAAGAAGTGTTGGCAGAGGATTCGAACTCGTGACATTCGGTCTCCGCGTTCACCTGCTCCACCAACTCGGCCACCCTCAAAGGAGTAAATGATTGTAGTATATTTTATATATTTCTTAGTGTATCATGCTAAAAAATAATTATTCAAGTGTTTGACACCTAAGACTTGAATTATTAAGCTGATGGGTATAGAGTCTCATCATGATTTATGGATTAGTGCCTCTCAATCTATGTCTAAAAAGCATTCAGTATTATTTTGTGAGAGCGTGGCTTGGTTAAAAAGAGGCGAAAAGAAGAAGAGACGTGAAGAAATTATCCGAAAGGATAAGCATCTTGGTATCATTGCTAATCTTGCTTTGATAGCCAGCAATGCTTTAGCCTGTCTTGGCTAATCATGGCAAAAATTCTTTATTTGTCTTCTTTGAGAAGTTTTTCCATTGTCAACGGGTTTTTGCTTTATTTGCGCGCCAAGTATATTGGACTTGACAAGATTGAACGCCAATACACATTTCTCTTTTGCGTTGTCCAATTTAACCCAGTATAGCGTAACAAAGTTGCATAAACGCACAAGAAGTCAGAGGTGCCGCGTTCCTTATTCATTGCCAATTAAAACCGTAACCTGTACAAATTCTAGAGGCAATTTTCTTGCAGGGCATGTTGGAATCTACAATCTCACATTGAAGCCTTGGAATCGAAGGCTCAAGAAGCAAAGGAAAGAAACCGTATTTGTTCAAACAAATGAACTGGAATTCAGCTGGAAACAGAGCAGCTGGAAGTGGGCTGGAAGAATTGAAGCTGAATCAGTTTAGTTGGTTTGTTAGTTTTGTTAGTCGACACACGTGTCTACATTGTACTGGTTCTAAAACCATAACCTGGACAAATTCTAGAGGCGATTTTCTTGCAGGGCATACATCTGGTTCCAATAGAAATTATGATAGCTTTACACTGGTTTCTTATAGACAATAAGAATCTGCATTATGTACAAAGCAGGACTGAACACATTCAATTTAGAAGAAATATTTTCTAGCTCTTTTTGAGGAGGAGGACGGGGTAGAGGGAGCATTAGTCGAGTAAGTTTTTTCTGGATTTGATTACGATGGTGAGTTTATCTAACTTCAATCCACATAGCCACTTCATACTAAATTATGAATGCTGAATAGCTCTGGATACAGTATAAAGGAAATCTTATATGTAATCAACATTGATTTTCAACTAGAAAAGTAAGGAAAGTATATCGTGTTGAGAAACTATTACATTTATTTTGATGAAAATAGAGGCAAATTTGAAATTGAAACAGAACGTTGATAGGAATAATACTTAAGAGTATGGATGATGCATTTCACTTGTAGATGAGGAATTAAGCAGTTCCTTTTAGCTTTTTTGCAATGGCTGCAATGTGCTTTCCTTGGTGAAAAGCTTGCCCCAATTCAAGTTCTGTAGGCTGTCTAGAACCATCTCCAGCAAAGGTTCCAGCACCGTACGGGCTGCCACCCTTAATATTCTCCATATCGTACATGCCGGCCCCAAATGTGTAGCCAATGGGCACAAAAATCATACCGTGATGGACAAGTTGGGTAATGGCTGTTAAGCTGCAGAGTTACGAAATCCCAAGTCAGTCTAAACACGTTTCAAAAGGGTGGAAAAACTATGTACAAGGTAGTAGAGGCAGAATGAAGCTTACGGGGTAGTTTCTTGTCCACCTCCTTGTGACCCAGTGCTGTAAAAGATGCCAGCAGGCTTCCCTGCTAGTGCCTGGGCCCCCCATAGGCCTCCAGTCGAGTCAATAAATGCCTTAAATTGAGCAGCCATCATCCCGAATCTGGTCGGGAAACCAAATATGATTCCATCAGCCTCAGTGAGTTCGTTTGGAGTAATGACCGGCACATCACTCTTTGATGGTGCACTCATCTTTGCAAGAATCTCATCAGACAGAGTTTCCGGCACCTGTTACCATTGCAACTCATGTAAACAACAAAAAAATACACCTTGATCTTCTTAATTCTTGTTATTAACCATTACAAGTTGTTTCTGAATAAATAGAAGGCAAGGAGTTCTTTGACCTTGAAGGTTCTTATGGTAAACTTGTATGAATATGCAAATTTCACCTCAATAAAATTTCGAGAAGTGTATAGTTGAAATGGAATCTTTGTGATGAAGTTATTACTTATCAACTCTAAAGCTAATCACATTAAGGATTCACGATGACAGAATAGCTCAGTGGCATATATTGCCCTTAAATTCGGAATGATATTTGTTCTAAGAAACCATGTTTGAATATCAACTTTTGTCAATCTTTTCAGCAAACTATCAAACGAATCACTATCAAATAGTTTCTAATTCTTCTGCATCCTAGAAAGAAGCAATAACACAGACTTTTGTATGTCAGAATCTTCAGTTAACAATTGAACAACTAGAACAAGAAAAATCACAAACCTGCCATAGTTTGGCGTCTACTCCTTCAACAGATTCGGCTCCTTTTTTGATCTCCTGAGCTAGTTTCTCGACGTGTCCATACGTAGAATAGTATCTGCATCATAAATTAAAGTTTGTTAGCTATGAATATATATGACTAAAGATGTCAATAGGTAAGTTCTGTCAAGTACACTTTCTATTACTTTCAAACCTTCAAATGATGCAAAAATCAACAAGGTACCACCAATATAATACAAGCTAATAACCAGTTGCTTCAATAGCAACAAATGCACGTAATAAGAGCATCTCCAATGATGGTGTAAATTGGTATCTCCAAAACCACTTTTACATCCTCATTTACATTCGAGTGGATCTAAATTCATATTTTGGTCCAATTGAAAGATCTAAATCCATTGGAGGGATTTTCGGCCACTTCGGAGATCTAAATCACAATTTAGATCCATTTTACACCATGATTGAAGGTGCTCTACGGACTGAACTGTTAGATACAACTATGGGAGTAAGAATATAATCCAACTCTACGTAAAATTCGCAAGAACATCTAGTCTCGCACACCAACAAACTTAATACAGAATATTGATAGAAAACCGCCATCAGTTAAACAGGCATAAACATTACTTTTTTGGTGCATAGTCAATAAGAAAGATAAGATGTCCCAAAATTTTACAGAGATTTGATATTGGAATTTACTCTACATATTACAGAAGCCACAGGGCATAATCAAAACCATCTTATTGACAAATTCCACTCAACTAATATAAATGTTTTGATAATAGATTCTATAATAAGAGATTTTTTCACCGGTTCGAGTCCCTCAGGCCACTGAGGTGAGTACCCGGCTGTAAATTTTAGGCCCGTGGAATTAGTCGAGGTGCGCGCAAGCTGCCCGGATATCCACGGTTATCAAAAAAAAAAAAGTGATTTTTTGACGATGCGTGATTAAAATGTAAGGAAAAGTTACGGGTCACATCCAAGATTATTTATTCAGAAGTATGTGTGGTTGAAAAAGGAAACAGTGGCTCAATTTCAAACTAGAGGCGGCATGGTTATGATAAATTACAAAAAAACAATCAATTTCTTGATCACAATTTCATTGAAATGGAGATCAGACTACACAAAAATCATAAAATCAAGAACCTATATATGACCCAACAATCCCATTTCTCCATTTTCAAAACTGAATGTAAAGGATCTTCAAGATCGTGATCTTAAAAAGAAAAAAAAAAAGATAAATCAAGAAACGGTGGATTTTCCAACTTCGAAGAACCGTAAGATAAATACGAATAAAATACAGAAATATTCAGAAAGTATAAAGATACGTACACAATGTAAACTTTGGTAGCCATTTGCAACAATGAACCTGTTTTCTGCGTTTGGTGAATGAATGAAAAGTTGAAAAAGGATGAAGCCGAAAGAGAGGGAATGCGCACTATATATAGTCGAGGTGGAAGAGTGCGTTGACCTTTCAATTTGCATTCCCTTAAATGATCCTAAGTGCTTCCTAAAAAATAATTATAAAAAATATTAAGCCCAATTTGATTGGATTAAAATTCATATTTTAATTTCAATCAAAGTTAATAATTAATTTTTATTATTTATTTAATGAGATTCACAACTTTTCAATTACAACTTTTATTTATTTTTATTAAAATTTACTAAAAAAATAATTTTAATCACCGAAACTAAACTTTATAGTTGTTGATGTCACGTTCATCATCATTATAATTAAAGATTTATGATGTTATAATTCAGTTCAATGCAGTCAGCAGGAATCTTCCATTCAATTAATGACAGCAATAAAATATACATTTCTTAACTTTAACAAAAAATAATTTTAATTTAATTAGCCCTGATTTTGACATATCCTTTGTCCTCAAACTCATTTTTCATTACATATTTTTTCAATAAAATAATTTTTTCCGTGAATTTATAATTTTTCTTTACTTTTTAATCGCACATTCTAAAAAAAATCAACTTTTCATAAAACTAAATCTCAAAAAATTAAAATCAAGCCAAGGTCGAAGCTTTGCTTCTTATAGTAGGCATGTAGTACTTTCCTTTATTTGCTCGCGTTCTTTCGACTCAGATGCCTAATACCTATTATCTAGCGTCGAAGCTAACCACCTGAAACTCATCCTTCAAGTGTCGCTTCTAGTGCAAGAGGCCAAACATCTGGGAGCGCTGCTCACATTTACTTCATGAGTAGTACTTAAGTAGCTAAATTTTCAAAGGTGAATAGCCCATGGTCATTGTGTAAAGAGCTTCTCAGAAAAGTAAGGAAAGATACGTTCGAAAGGTCGATCACTGTATCGTAGGCATTTCGATGGTAAGACAATGACTACACTAAGGAACGATTAAACTTGACTGAGCAATGAAGTCAACTTCTCTAATAATCCCGTTGAATGGGAGGGCAAAGGCATTTTTAAGAAGTGTTTTTGTCTTCAAAATGCATTTTTTTCCTATTTGGAGAACGGGTGCTTCATGCTCTTAGGAAGTCATATGAGTACTATTAACAACCATCTCACTCTCTCGTTGTTTCAATCGTATTATTAATCATGATCGAATCGTACTCGCAATCGACTAATATTTAAAAATGTAATATTCCATATTAATTAGTAGTTTAGTTTTGTAACTTATCTTACTTTACAGTTTAGTTTGAATAATTATTAATTTGTAAAAAGTTTCAAAACATATTTTGGTTCTATGATGCAAAAATTGTGATTAATAACATAATAGTGACGAATGCAGATTGTCATCAAAGTTTTGATTTGACCAGGATTTTGAAGAAAATAAACATTTTAGGGTTTAACGAAAAATCAAATGAATAAAATGTGTTACGCCGCACCGTACACAAGTTGGATTCAACTAAAAGACAAATTAAACATCAAATCTATCACAAGTCATCTCTAGGCCAATAGTCTACACTACAATAAATTGAGGGATAAAACCACTCGTACATTCACTTGTGTACAACTTAACATTATAGCTTACACTCCATTGAGTTTAAAATTGAAATGAGCAGGAATGTGTGTTTTTTTTCTAAAAATAAATGTCTGATGATGTCAAGACACGTGACACAATATCAACATTGTTGTCAAAGAAAATGTACATGTGGCATGATTCTAAATTGAGATGGGAGTGTATGGTTTTTTTTATCCTCGTAGGAAATAGTTGAGAGACTCTTTAAGCATCGAGAAGAAAGAGACAGAATGGTATTAAAAAAAGAAATTCTAATTCTCTTAACTATAGCTGTTTTGTGGAGTTTCGGCAAGAAATTGTATTGGGTATTTTGGGAGGTTTTGGCGTGAGATATTGTGTGATTGTACAACTTTTAACTCTATGTTCTTCTTGATATGCTTTTTGAGCAAGATAATGTGGTGAATCGGAAGATTGGTTCGCATTTCACAGTCAAACTTATGCAGAAGACATAACTCAGACAATCGACACATGCTCTATCTTGAACGTACTCAGGGACATGCCTAATTGATTCGATTATACAAAGTATCATATCGAAGACATTAATGATATAAACAACACATTTATCTAACAACCAATGATATCCGTGTTTTTTTTTTCCCTCTTTTCAATAATATATCCATATTTTTCTCTCCCTCTTTCAAGTTCCTATAATATGGCTTACCTCCATCGATCACGTCGATGGAATTTTCATATATTTCAATAACCACGAAACTCCGTAACATTCATTTCTAAAATTTTTCATAAAGTCTCAAGTATTGGGTGTGAAATTTGAAACGAAGCTCTCATTTTGTTTCGTTGACAAGGACCCTCTATTAGAATTTGACATCACAATCGATTTATTATAGTACGCCAAATCAGACCCATGGAACGTTAAGAAAATTCAATAGCATTTGTAAATAAATGGAAGTTGCAGGCTGGTTCAGTTAAAAAATTATTAATTCTAAATCGAAAGCATCAATTGATTTAAATTTATAGACTTCACAATTTTTTGATCATACATTCCATTAACTTTTATCAAATCCGAATGTGTTTGAGCCACATTATTTTGCAAGAATGTATTCTGAAATAGTAGATTGATGGAGAATGTGTAGTTGAAAAAAAAAAAGTTATTGATGTGATGAAAAACATTATTTTATTGAAGAATATGTGGTAGAAAATGAGTAGAAAAAAAATTGAGAATTTTAATGTGCACCAAACATGGGCTAAAAATATAAGTTCTGTCTAAATCAACGTGGCCTTCATTGGTATCTAATCATAAAAATTACAATCATGCTATATTGTCAGAAAGGGTTTGAAACCCTTCCTGATAGCACACTCACAATAGAAGGATTATTTTTTATTTACGCGGGTCTCACGCGCATGTAAAAATTAGGCGTGTAACGAACTCAAACTTGTTAATACGTCACATGAAAATGAAATAAAATAAAATAAAATTGTGGTTGGTGGATGATGGCATATACAGAAGGAGAGTAACATGGAAAACAGATAGGCGAAGAAGAGAAAAAAATGGATCTGGGGATCTGGAGAAAAATAAAAGAGGATCTAGAACTTGGGATGCTGACAAAATGTCTGCGCATTGAGCAATTCCCCTTGTATTGACTGCCTCATTACCTAACCTAACCTTTATTCATTCATTTTCTTCTAAATTCATATCCTCTTCAAATTATATAATTTTGGTTGTGACATATCCAATACATCATATGTGACATACATATTTTGTCTGGGTCAAGCAAAGGATGTTTTAAATTGATCTAACATAGTCACTTGGCTCGTCCATCGATGAGCCCCAACCGATATAGATGCGAGCTGACTTGCTTCACTGATGTGACGTTTGGCTCAGTCCTTGGGGGACAAGTCGAGCCAACTTGCTCCTCTTTTTATTTTTTATAATCGAAGGGAAAATTGTACTTTCGCTCCTCAAAATATAATGACGATGTACGAAAATTATATTTTATAAAAAGTAATTATCTAATAATAAAGGAAAAGGTCAACTTAGAAACTACATTTTGTCAAAATTATTATAAAGTTACAAAAACTCGTATACTTTATCCGTGTATGGAATCGGCTACAATACTTGCAGAGATAAAAAAAAATATACATGAATTAATATTTCATGTACAATTTTTAAAATAAATAAATATAGTAAAGATTAAAGAAACGAAATATATTTATTATTCTACCTTAAAATTTTGAAATTTCAAATTTGAAAGGATGCCATAAGACCACATTCATCTTCTTGAAATCATTGGTGCATACAAATATACGCTTCTATTCGGGTTATAATATTGTCTAGACCATGTGATGCTTATCGATTTAACACGGTTTCAATGATAAATTTTATATCTGTAAGTATTGATAAAGTTGCTGGTGTTATAAAATGCCCCGAACTATATTGCACAATATCACATATTGATACCGTTGTGCATTTCATCATTGAAGTATATTAAATATTTAACAATAATAGTATAACATCTTAAATTTGTGAAAACGGGATTCACATGGCATAAAACACGAAAATTTATTCTCGTAGCAGAAAAAAAAAATCAACTACTACAGATGTCGTAAAATAGTATTGTTAACCAAGCATGTTGTATAAGATACAATAAATATTTTATTTATCAAATTAAAATCTTGTATAGAATGTGTAATAATTTGTGCTACGTGAGTAGTATGTTCATCCGATCAGGGGCGGAGCCAGGAAATTGGTTCAGGGTGGGCACAATTTAGTCGACTCCGAACTTTGAATTTTTGGTCATGAATTTAATGATGATAAAAATATAAAACAATATTACGACAATATTGAAAATGATATAGTTTATAAATTACACTTGTTCTTTGCGAGTTTTCATACTTTGATATCATTGTACAATAACTTAATATCGAAATAGAAAGCAAAAGCAAAAGCAAGTTAAGCCCAAATCAAGTATGAAGTAAAATCAAGTCAAATACTCTCAATTTCACCAAGCTCTAATGATCTAATTTCATCCCATGAGCAATTCACACCTTCCAATTACGGGAAGCAATTCAGAATGATAAAATCACAATTACTGGAAGGAAAAGCAAAGTAATTCACAGCGCAATTCACATGACAATACTCAAATCTAGTTAAAAATAACCATGAAACATCAACATTGAATATGAAAGCTTCCATTACGGTACAATAAATAAAGACAACCTAAACAATCAACTTGTATCAGAACTAACAAGAAAAACTTAATTATACTTTATTAATTATTAACTTTTAAAGAGATTGAATGCATTTCACTTTCTGATATCTATCAAATTGAAGTCCATGACTCGGGTAAATTTCACCATCTTTTCACATTTACATTGAAATCAAACAATTCCATCAAATCTTTAAGCCATTTTCACCCAAATAAGGAATAGAGAATATGAAGTAGAAACTCAATGAATTTTATGAGAACCCAATTCAGTAAACATACATCAGATGAAACCCATTAAACTGGTTAAGTATTGAAAGTACATACCTTTGTTGCATACGACAGAAGCCAGCAATTAGAACCCTCTACAAATCCATTTCTATGTGAGTGTATATAGAGATAGAAACTGGCAATTAA